>BMAO01026068.1:0-110122 GCA_019973975.1 Trichonephila clavata
AAATAACTAAAACTCAAAAATAAAGCAAAACAAACAAACAAAAAAATTACATTTTTTTCTAAATTTTAATTCTGAAAACTTTTTAATCAATTTTTTAAAATCAGTTTGTTTAGTAATTCATATTCGGTAGACAATAAAGCAAAACCATTTAATCTATTTTAAAGACGAAAATTGTGGATTCTAAGAAATTTTTTATTAGTTTTAATTTTGAAAAACACTTCTTGTTGCACTTATTGGCAAAAAAAGCGAAGCTCTTAATGCAATAACAAGATTTGGTGCAAATTATAAAGTTGAAATAAGTTTAGGAATATCACAATTGGGCTCTCTTTTTTGATTAGAGAAGGTTGTGAAAACATCCAATTTCACAATTTAACGTACATTTCCGCCTCGAACTCTTCAGACTACAACATTAAAAAAACCTGACGTAAACATATAGATTATAAAATAAGGAAATATGATACATTAAATGAAATGCCCAATTCCCAATTTTCCTTAAAATATATCAAAAAGTATTTTCAAATTCGGTCCAAATGCCGCCCCTGATAATGAGCACCCCTAAATCTCGATTTTATTTTGTGTGTTAAAAGTGCGAGTTATACGCCGGATTTTGTGGTACTAATTATACTTTGATATTTAATTCCTTATTTCACACACACAATGCTTACATATACAATTACTTATTTAATACTTATGTATTCAAATTATAAACTTATCTACCTGTATTAAAAAGTAAAACATTAATATAAAAATGCAAAAATTTGAAGAGCAAAACTTTATTTTTTGGTCAGCTAAAGGGTTATGATTGCGGCAAAACCTTTTAACAAAAAATTAAACAAGCAAAAATATTACCTTTGAAATAAAAATAGACATTTTGTAATTAGAAAAGCAAATCAACAGTATTTACTCAGAAAATTTAATTTAATAAAAAGGAAAGAACTAAAGCATAAATCTCGTGAAAAGAAAAGTATATAAATCACGAAGACTACTGAAAATTTAATGATAAAATAACTTGTATAGCTTTTTGAGAAGCAAATTTGTCAATATTTTTGGTGAAATCAATTTTTTCAGAGATTTCGGATTCAATAGATAATGTGTCCATATCTGAAAGCCATCAAAAAGTTGAAGGAGAAAAAATGCTTTTGGAGTATATTAAAAGAATTACAGACTTCTAAGAATGCTTTTGCCATGTCACTAAGAATCAAATTTAAAGAACAGCTACTATACAGGGCACATGGACTGTTCATGAATATAACGTCCTAATTCTAAACTATACTCACGTATTTTTGCTTCTCATATTAGGCAATCAGTATATTTATCAATTTAAAACAGTGTTTCTCAACGTGGGGCCTATCCCCCACTAACTCAAAAAATAACTCGTTTAGAGTTTAAATGATCTATTTATTAGTAATATAGCCAATTATATAAATATATTTAACTACTTGTTTGTGTAATATGTGACAAATTGGTGAATTGTCTCATATGTTTGTCAATTGTGAATGTTTCAAAAATCGTAGTTTAGTCTCTGTACAGAAGTCCAAACTATATAAAGAGAGAAAATATAATATATAAACATTTTCAATAAAAGGAGAATGTTTTAAAATCTGTCACTCTCTCTTTTGGGAAATAAAAATTCTTAATTTAAAACAATTTAAATTGCTTTTTATTATAATAATATTCTTAAAACAATCTTCTATATTCATTCTAATTCGGATGACACTAAATATTCATTATATGCTTTTGCAAAAAATTAGTAAATAAATAAAATCACAGTTCCGAACGTAGCTAGTAACCTAAAATTGCTATTTCAAAGATTCGACTTTTTATAGCATGTACTAATCCTCTACTCTGTGGAACTCAAGAAATAATAGGAACACCCATAATGGACATTTTTTTAAAAAAATTTAACCATATTAAGTAAATATGAGATTTTGGGCTAATATATCAAGTAAACAGAATTAAAAAAATTCGTGAAATAGAATTGTGAAACATTTAGCGCACAGACCACGCGAATAAATCATTTCTGCATTAGGAAATGAAATCTACCGAAATTAAAGATAATACAAAAGTAACGACGTACAACAGTATCCAAACGGAATGTTCCCTTGATATTTCCCATTAGGACCAAATTTCAATTATTATTACACATGTAAATTTTGAAAAGAAAGTATTAAACATAAAAGAATTAATATAAATATAATGATTTTTTTATAGTAAGTTATTTTTTATAGAAGTAACTTTTGTGACTGGAGCTGGACCAGCAAAACAAAGTTATATTAATGTCTTACTGTGCAACACGAAGGCCATTTTGACAGACCTCGTCATTTTGAACCTCGGTCGAGTGATGAGGACGACACCCGAGTCAGCGCCCCCCATACCACACCAAAATGGAGACATTGAACATCGACCCCATCTATATGGCGGGTCTTCAGTGGCAACAAGACTCGAACTCGCGACCTTCCGGTCACGAGTTCGTTCGCGTGTTCGTACATATATATATATTTTACTTAGAAAAAATTAGGGCCCTAAGTGGTTTCTTGCATCCGGGCCCCTTTGTAGAGAAGGCTGGCTCTGCTCTAAAGTAGATTTCCACAAAACCCATTTTTAGTGGACAAAATCAACATCTACTCAACAGAATAAACATGCCTGGAAAATTTCAAGTCTTTAGGTCTAAGAGTTCAGGAGATATCGTGATGAGTGAATCACTTTCCTCCTTTAGTTTTGTAATGTTTCAAGTCAACATCAAGCTTTTGTAAAAAACAGTTTTATTCAGCGAGCAATCGACACATCTTTCGCAGAGAGAAAATGGACGCCAAGTAAAGATTTTTAATTGGGTTGAATACTTATGTTCATAACTGTTAAAAAACTCATTTTAGTTTCTGTTTTTGATTTGAAAGTGAAAGGTGGTAGCGTGCATATGGAGACTGTTAAATTTAATGAGCTGGGATTAAAATGTTATGTTTGGAATATCTTTTTTGAGAAACAATTGGGTGTTTCATTTAAGACTCGAAGATGTTGCGGAAAATAAAAGTTAAGTGGTAAATAGGGGATTTTATTTTAGATCTAATTTAATTATCCTTACATATACATAGATAAATTTCAATAATTGCGGTATCCTGATCAGAACAATTTGCTGTGATATGGATCAGTATGCAATTGCATCGAAATTCTTTTTTAACAATTTAACGATAAGAAAAAGTAATAATAATAAAGAAATGTACAGTGTTATTACGCCTAAATTATCTTCTTTACTGAAAAGTATTTTAGAAAAATTCTGTATCACCTAATCAGCATAATTTTTATTGAAAAAAATAAATAAATAATGCAACATGCACAAACATACCTCTATCCTCAAATAAGAGAAGGAAATAACGTTTGAGAAAATGAATACAAATAACATTGAGGAAATAATCTTATCTAAGTACGTTTCGGTAGTGAGTGAGGAGAATAAATGTCGGGAAAAAAGATTAGAATAAAAACATCTGAACACACATAAGTTTCTATAAAATGCGAGCAAAGCAATTCCAAAAAATAGTGATCAGGAATTCGTGGCCACTGTTGTTTCTGTCGGATATCAATCAGATTCCTAGTGCCACTGAAGAACTATCTTATAGAATGGCTAATACACACTAAATCTGGGGAAGCTGAAAGTACTCACGTTGGCGGGGTGTGGAACTTTGAAGAGTAGGGTGCGAAATCAACTGGCATTCTCGTCATTTGACTGCAGTTAAAAATTGCGAGAGTTATTGCCACTAGCCTTGGAAACTCTGCAAAATATTTAATCTTGCAATAATATTCTTGTGGAAATGTAGAAGAATCTTAAAATTCTAGTGTTTTCTTACTTTTTTTCGTCGCCATACAGGAATTTTTGGACAAGAAAGGGCTGATTTCTTGGTAAAGTCGACAGCCAAGTGTGGGATTGAAATCTCAGTTAATATTCCAAAAAAAAAACAAAAAAAAAAACGTTTTACAAGAAACAGACTAAAGAAAATATTGTCCCTATTTGGAACATTATGTACGCGCTCAGATCACCCTTTCTGACGAAATAATTTTTTTCGACCATTTCGTAAAGACTGTCTTGTGATAACTTTTTTTTTTTACAAATTGCATAAAATCACATTCCTTACTGCTCATAATAATTGGTGAGCAGTGTTGAATATCTTATCCTTTTTTGTTCAAAATTTAAGAAAGGAAAAAAATACCTGAAATTTAAACAGCATCTTAAAATTAACTGACCTTCAAATTTTTTCAGCTTATTTCAGTTTAAGCCATTTGTCTGTTTTTCTGACTTATTTGTTTTTGTTATTTCATTATTTTGTTTTGTTATTTACTTTTTATTTTATTTATCTTATTTTGTTTGTTTTATTTACTTCTGTAAGCCCAGGGTGATACTTTTGTTTTACGCGGGTATTATTTTATATGTCTTCAATAAAAAAAATGACTTTTAGCCCTCTTATTGCTGTGGAGTGCGACGTTAATAATCAATAAAGTACAATACCTTAAATTATTTTCAATCGGAATAAAATAAGTTCTATTTGAATTGTCGAATTCCCATTGATTGATTATTTATTAACATCGTGCGTACACGTGACACGATGCTATTGGCGACTGACAGAAGTAATGAAATCTCAAATCTGAGGTCAAATTAAACTAACCCAAATATGACAACCTGGCAACTTGAATATATTGAGTCTTAAAGGATTTAATGTATATCAGCTCATGAATACCACCTAGTTGTCAATAATTCAGGTGAAATATTTTTTTCCAGAGATTTCTAATTCAATAGAGATGATGGACAAATCTGAATCCTTTCTCGTATCATATTATTTCTCAAGTAATGGTTAATAATTTTTAATTTAGTAAAATTTCTTTCACCTAAAACAGGTAATGTCAAAACAATACTTTTTAAAAAGTATTGCTAAAGCAAAATTTAGAAAACTGGGAATGACAGCATTTTTAATCATAATTTCTAATTCCATGGCGCGTCTATAAGGGTATTATCAGTATTTTTTACCTAAGTCATATGAAAATAAAACCATAAAGCACTCGCAAAGCCTGGGACTCAACAAGCAAGACTTTACAAGCAATTTATTACTTCCTTTGTGCAAGCGAAGGAGGAAGTGGACAGGGGTCCTTTTCAGAAGTGACCCCCGCCTGAGAAGCTTAACAGCTTCCCAAAATAACTATCAGTTGGAAGTGACACAGGAAACGCTTGGAAGGAGGGCAAACGCTTGGAATGAGGGCCTGGTCTTTCCATAGAGAGGGGTCATCTGTAAGGTCATTGTATAACTTGCCGGACTGGACAATTCAAGGGAAATTCCTGAATGCATCGTAAAATCGGCGCCTATAAATGGCATATTTGTTCCTCTCAAATGTTTTTAGAGCGTTTTTCACGTAGTGTAAAAATAGCGCTATTTTTTTTTTTTTTTTAACATTTATAAACCCCGTGCACCACCGAACGTATAACACGGGGGTAAACAACACAGAAGAGAAAGGATTACAACACAAACATCCATGCCTTCTCCGGGATTCGAACCCAGTCCCTGCGGCACCGCAGTCAGCTTCACTGACCACTATACCGGATGGGCGGCAAAATAGCGCTATTAGGACGCAAATTTCGTCTTCATTCTCGTTCCATATTTTGTCGTACCTTTTTCTCAGCCAATAAGCAACCAATTGACCTCGGGTTTTCGGCATTGGGTCGCATTTGTGCCCTAGATGAGCCGAATCATATTTAAATATAAATTTTTTAAAAAATATAGTACTACTTTATGTTAGTAAAAAGTTCATTAGTTGCATTATTGTAAAATACAACATGTGAAAAACGCGCTAAAATTACTTGGCCATGCCAATGATTGATATCTTGTTTTTTTTTTTAAATCCTGAAACACTTTTTTTTTCTAAATTGAAGCTGTTTTCCTCGTGTTCTAGGATTTGGCAAGGAAAAATAATAGGGAAAGGTTAGCCTGGATTATTTGAAGAGCATAAACTATTTTAATTAATTAAAATATTTATTTTTATATCTTTATTGAGGAGCACTGAAGCAATGGAATCTAATAATATCTGTTTTTAATTTTCCTGGTGATAATTAGTGCTCTAAAGTGATATCACGTGTTGATACTTTTAGCAAGCTCCGATACAGACTTTTAAACATTGCCAAACACAATTCTTCTGGCATAAAAAGTTCGACAATATTAATCTAAAAGAAAAAATTATTGCAATTTTTAATTTTTCAGCAGCTTTCAGAATACACAAGTAATACATTTCGTTTATCGTCAGTAATTAAATTCACTAACCAAAAAACTGGAATAAACAATTTGAATAATTAATAAATTAAAAGTAAAAAAAAACTTTTTTAAAAACAAGCTTTTATTTAAACGCACTAAAAAGAATAAAATAGATTTTTCTTTACAATTTAGCAGCACTCTTATTTAAGAAGCACTCTTATTTAAGAAAAATTTATTTATTTCTTTTTTAGTGCGTTTAAATAAAAGCTTGTTTTTAAATAAAAGCTTGTTTTTAAAAAAGTTTTTTTTTTTTACTTTTAATTTATTTTTTACTTTTTAGTTATCACTGGACAGGTGTCTTAGTCTGTTCATCTCATTCAACGCATCATTGTTGCTAGGTGTTAGCCGGTTATTTTCAAACAGTCGAGCTAAATGAATTCTCCCAAAAAGGGTACTAGAAAAAAAAAACAATTTTTTCTTAAATCCGTAAATTTTAAGCAATTCTTTCAATCTTCGTACAGATCTTGGGTAATATTATCCTACACACGAAAAAAAAAGTTTATGAGATTTTCTTCATAAATGACAAAGTTATTAAATATTAAAATTTTGAGTATTTTTTGAAAAATCGTTAAAAAAAAGTTTTCAACATTTTATTTTTTAAATGACTGATTCTAAAAGAGCAAATTATGAGCTGTTTTAGTACGGAATGTCGATTCATTTAAACAAAAAAAATTCATGTGCGTCGATTTAGACATTATTTTCATAAAAACGCATCTATTTTGACTTATTTAAAAAAAATCGTAAGAAATACAAATATTATTATTTTGTAAAAAACATTATACCGTATCGGGACGAAATAAATGATCTTTCCGATTCTATAGTTGTTTTTTGTCTGAGCTTCATAGATTAAAGTTAGAATTTCTATAATACTCCATCTCAGTTTAACTTGGCAGCGTTGAGAAAGGTATACAATGTACCAATCTACTTGAAAAATAGCTCTACTTTTTTTTTGAATTAAAATCCAAGAAAATAGATAGAAATTTGTAAAATAAATTGCATATGTTGTAGAAATTAGATTATTTTTACGTTGTAGAAATGTAATTATTTTTTAGACAAAGTTAATTAATACAGTCAATAGCGCAACGTTATAAAATTCCAGTTTGGCTGAAAACCGATTTTCGACGCCAACTTTTGTCATTGTTGTAACAATAAAATTATTACAACAATGCAGATATATCCAAGTTGGCGCCCAAAACTAGTTTAACGTTTTTAATTAATATCTTTTTAATTAATTTTAATATTGGAATATAAATGGTCAAAACATGCATTGTCATCCAAACTAAACGTGTATACAAAATTTCAGCTCAATGGGAGGATGATATCAGCTTCAAACTTGAGTTGCAAGATTCCACCCGAACAAATTGCATACATTGTAAGTTAAATAAAAGCTTTTAAAAAAGGATAATGACATTGATTTTAATAATAAAATTTAATTGGAAAAATTATCGAATTTACTGCATTGGTATTCATTTTTTAATAAATTTTTAAAAATTAGTATGCAAGGGTTTATAACACTTAAGCCAATTGAATTTGACTGTTAAATCCCTATTCTAGATGTGTTGTGGTGTGGAAGTACAGAGAAGAGTTACCACACACACGCACATCTTCAGTATCGCAAACAATATAACATTTCTAATCTTTAAATATTGATTAAAATATTATAAACTTGAAACAAGTGTACAAAATGTCAATGAAATTATCTAACAATTTATTAATTGATTGATGTTAATAGTAACTGTCAACGATTGCAATAGTAAATTATATGATTAAATGCATCCTTGTGAAATTGACATATTTTAAAGTTAAAAAAATTATTTAGGACAAATTCAGAGCAAATGTATGTAAAATATTATGTGCTATCTTCTTAAATAAAATTTCTTCCAAAAACTTAAAGTTGCTTATAAAAATTGAGAATGCATACTTAATTTGAACCATGCGAAATTATTGAAGCAATAAAATCTAAGGTAAAAAAAAAAATGTTTTCATCACAAAAGTTCCAAAAACAAAACAGGATCAAGAAAAATGCATAATTTTTTTTTGTTGAAATAAGTTTTTTATTTTTTCCAATTTTATTTGCATATCTGCATATATTGAATACTAATTTTAACAAGCAAAAATTAAAATATAATTAAAGTAAATAGTCAAAAAACTGTTTATAGTTATAATGGAAAATAGTTTTACAGTAAAATTATAAAATAAGATAAAAACATAACATATATAGAACATATTAAAAGTAAATTTATAGTAAAGAAAATACAGTATGTGTAATAATGAATAACATATAACTACTTAAAATAATAAGCTTATTTATTCAATACTGTTCTCAAAAATTTCTATGATTTTCTATTCTATGTTTGAATAACAGGGTTTCCTAAATTATAAAAATATCAACTTCTTTAAAATATAAAACTAGAAATTTTCTTTTAGAAAGAAAAGAGTAATGTCTACTAGAGTTGTTCTTTTAGCGTGTATACTTATATGCTTGCAAATTTCTAATATTTGAATACCTCTTACTACTTTAAAAACAGTCTTCAAAGACTGTTTCAAAATTTCTAATGCAAAATTATGCCGAAACTAATATTAAAAATTAATATTTTTGATGCAATCTTTAAAAAGAAAAAAAATTATTTTTCGGACTATTTAACATAGCGGAGGAATTGTGGTAACACTAATTTCCAACACTCAAATACGTCATGGCTTGTGACGTAGGCAAAAGTACTAAGTTGTAATAAACGACGGCCCCCATTTAAAAGAAACTCGCTTTATTTGGCTATCTTGGCGCATTTTCTTAAGTTTACAATACCGAGAGCGCGCATCATGGGGACCATTTCTTGGTCAGACCTCGTGTGGTTAGTAGGTAAGTGGAATAGCACGTGTTTTCTCTGAAATAGTTTTTGCCATCACGAATTTTGGGTCTTTGTTAAGCATGGCATTGAGCAACGTCGTAGTTAAATTTCAACTTTTTTTTAAATCATAAATTAACGTGGGGTTTTTCAAATAAAAAAAAAAAAAGTGGTAACCCAGGTATTGCTAACCAGTACTTTTTTTTCGCATTGTTTAGAGAACAAGACATTTTTCGAAATTTTTTAATGAAGAATGGTTTGTTAAAAGATAAATTGAACTGTGCAAAATGCATGGAACCATGCAGCTTAATTAAGCGAAAAAAATCATCAAATGGAAGCATTTGGAGGTGTAAGAATTGCCGAGCAGAAAAATCGTTAAGGATAGGTTCTTGGTTCTCCTTCAGCAAATTAAATTTGCAGGATATTTTACTTTTAACATAGCACTTAATTTCAGACACAAAAACTTGCGATATCGAGCGGGATTTTGGCTTTTTTTCTGCAACTTTAGCAGACTGGCGTCAATTCGTACATGAACAAGTTTTAGATCATGTAGAATTGACATCAAGCAAAATTGCTGGGGTCGTCCCTCACTCTGGAAGCTGTGCATTAAATATAATTGCACAGGCTAATGGTTTCACAACTTCCAATTTTTAGCTTTTGGAAAAGAGCATCAATTCTGCTTCCGGAGAAAACCAGATTTTTGGAAACGGGGTTTCCTCGGCAACCCTGTTTTCAAAACACTGTCTTTGGCGTGGTTTGGCGTCATTGGCGCCTCAATACATTTGCGCCAAATTGGATGGGTGGGCGATACTAAAGCTGTTCCAGATTTATCTTCGAGTTGATTACTTTTATATAAAAAAAAGGAGGGAAAAACAATTCATAACATAACAATCTGCAGAAAGTATTAAATGGTTTTACTAAGAGAGCGAGGGTCTGTCTCTCGTCGTAGAAAAAGAAACAGATTTCATACCACGCGGTTATGAGCTGAGCAGACCTCGGTTAAAGTGTAGTATAGGGGGGGGGGGGCCTTGGCAATGTCAATTTTTTTTGGCGAACAAAATCGGTTGCCAAGCTACTTCATTTAGCGATAATTGTACGGAAGACAGAACGAATTCGTTATCTCAAAATTGCCAAATCTAAAGAAAAAATGCCAAATCCAAAGGGATTTGGCTCTACACTACATTTGAACTGCAGCTCTCCTTCGATGGCTCTGGCAAATGATATTGACAGATAAAAGGAGCCTTTACAGCCAGATGAGTAATCCGCAATTTTGTTGGAGGCACGAAAGTATAGACGGATTATACTTTTATATTTGTGGCCTCTTATCGGCCAAAAATATAAAAGTATAATCCACCTAGTTACTAATTGCTAAGTTCCTCCTTGGCTTAATCAAACCAACAAAAATCATTCTCGCTGTAGCGCTTATACTGTTAGGTTTGTATATGAAATTCGAGCTCTGGATTTATTAATGAGGTATTTAATAATTATGAATTATAATAAGTCGACTCTCGATAATTCAAACCTTCAATAATGCGAACCTCTCGCTAATTCGAAGTATATGCTCAGTCCCTAGAAAAACTCTTGATGTTACGAACTAAAACAATACGTTTGGTACACTCAATATTTCGAAGTAAAATATGTGGCTAGCCGGAATAGAATAAGCGACAATTCGAAGTAATCTTATAAAACTCTCGACAATTTAAACACTCACTACCATGTAGAGTCCTGTAGCAAACAGAATGGACCTTACATATTTTGTTTTGTGGTGTATCTGCTTGTCTCCCTGTAACGTAGTGCCTTTGATGACCATCGAAGTTGACACGGATAAATCAGGCAGAAGCTAAAGTGTCACGAAACAAACTACGTAACTTTTTCCTTGAAATTCACGTTGATGCGGACATTTTTCAAGTTTCATTTATTCTAGAAAAATCTATTGGCAAAATTAAATTGAATGCCATAAAAAAAAAGATAAAATTTTTTCGTCAAAAAAAATTTATTATGTACAGTATATATTCTTTTAATAGATGTTTTTAATACATAAGTGTATTATTTTAATGTATGGCTTTTAACTTCTGCATAATATTTATACTGTATATAATATGTACCTTTTAAAAATACTTTGAAGTAATGTTGTACAATTGTTGTTTTATTGGGCATAGTTTAAAATTTAAGTGTATTAGAAAAAAAAATTCCCCTTCGTGTTTTTTCTTGCCCTCTTGATAATTCGAAGTTTTTCATTGGTTCCTTCAACTTCGAATTATCGAGAGTCGACTGTATTCAATTGTTAAATTTTATAATTTTTACATAATATAATGTTTTTTTTTAAATTTCTAGAATTTAATAAATACATCAAGATATTTTGAAAGTTTTATGCCATTTTCTTGCCTTTTTGTCATTAATAATTGTTTTTGAGACACTTAAGACTTATTTTAAAGTTATCTCTACTCAATATTGCTGGGGAAAAAATACCGATTCATGAATTTTACTTTTCAAATAAAATTTAAAAAAACATCAATATTATTGTAGATTAGAATGATTATAATACTATACTTTTTAACATTTTTTGGAAAATATATGTTGTTTTCAGCTTTTACTACAGAATCGTAAGTTTAATCACCTTTTATGTATAGCTGAAATATGAATCTGATTATGAACAATGGATTTTAAAATGGAACAATGATTATAATGGATGAAAGTAAAGCATAGCACTTAAAAATTAATTATCCCCTTTGTACATTAGCTAAATCACAATATAAACATAGTTTTGGATTATTTTGTAACTGAAAAATTCTATGGAATTAAGTAAATTTTTATTTAGCATAATGTGAAAACAATTTTAATGCTAAGCAGTATTTAAAATGCAATTCATGTAATTCCTTCTATTTTATAACAGTCAATCATCACAAATACAAAAATTAAAGTGTCTGTTTGTAATTTCAAATTAACAGCTTTTTACTAAATTCATTTACAAGTATATAGGTACTTATATCAAAAAATCAATTTTTAAAGTTTTGGTCTGTCTATTTGTAACGACTGATCTCTGTAATGGCTCAACAAATTTTAAAAATTCTTTTACCAATGGAAAGCTACAATATCAGCAAGGAACGTAGGGTATATTTTATCCCCGTATTACTACGGAAACGGGAACTACGCGAGTAAAACCGTGGGGGTGTTGCTTACTCTCCACCAAGTTGGCGCAAGATCAATACAATGTCAAACTCAAACTTGGAGAAATATCGTCAAGTTGGCTGAGAAATTCTCTATTCCGACAATCCTAGAAATTTTCTCCCACTTTTTAAAGGGCAAAACGACATATAGTTTTAGCAAATTAAGTGATATTGAGAGCTCTATGGCAATATTAAATGACAGTTTCATAAAAAGTTTTGACTTATCGAATATTTAATACTTTTGAATTTTTTTAAACCTGATTCCGTATAAGGCCATATTTTACACAAATTTTTCACTTATACTGAACTTAGATATTTTATATGGAGATATCACTATGAAGATATACTAGGTTTTTCTACGGAGGAAGCCATACAATGCGAATCGCCGAATAAAATTAGGAAACTTTAAGCAATACTTATATTATCTTGCGGTATTTCTAATCCTCAAACCCCTTGGAATAGGTACAAAGAGTAGATGGCGGAAGATATTTTGCGATGACTCCAGCAAGTACAAGAAGATTTGCCTTTTAATGAACACATCTACAACGAAACGCTAATAATAATTGAAAAAAAGGTTTTCACAATGGTTGGGAAGAAACTACATGGTTTTGGAATGATTAGTCAGCGATCAGTCAACGGAAATGTCTTCGATAAGAAAATTGATCGAGAATTAGACTACGATTTTATAGCCTTGCAACATCAAGTAACAGAATTAATCCCTCATCCTCCAGAACAAAGTCATGTTTTCCATCAAGTGTTACGTAAAATAGAATCCGGCAGTTGTACGCTCTTTTTTTCTCGATGCCCCTTGAGGAACCGGAAAAATGTTTTTGCTACACTTATTATTAATGACCATCAGAAAAACCCAGAAGATAGCAGGCTTCTTCTGGTATAGCCGCGACATTACTGACCAACGGTTGTACTGCACATTCCATTTTAAAATTATCGCTTAATCTAGCATTTGAAGATTCACTTACCTGAAATTTCAGAAAAAATAGCTCTCGAGGCAGGATGCTTCCCCAATGTAAGCTTTTAGTGGGGGATGAAAGTACGATGTCTCACAAGAAAGTTATTGAAGCGTTAAATCAGACTTTTCAGGATTTACGAGATAGTACAGATATTATAGGAGAAATGGTAGTTTTATATATATTGGATGGTGATTTCTGATTAATTATCCTTTTAATTCAGAGAGATACACCTGCAAAAGAAATCAGAGCCTGTATTAAATCATCAAGCTTATGGGCGAAAGTTGAAAAATTCAGTCTGCAAACGAATATAAGAGTGCGTCTTTAAAATTACGTAGATTCGGAACATAATGCAGAGACGCAATTGAAAATCGGCGATGGATGTTTGGACGCAGATGTTGAAGGTTATATTTTACTTTTCAGAGAAATTTGAAATTTACTAGAAAATGATATAGATCTTATTGCTCAAATTTACACGGGCTTGCAACAAAATTTAAATTGTGATCAGTGGTTGTGCACAAGATCAATATTAACTCATAAGAATGACATTGTCAATAAAATCAACACTGAAAATTTAAACGACGTGTGGGGGAAATGAAGGAATATTTACCAATGAATACAATCATGTACAAAGAACAAAGTACTTCATATCCCACGGAGTTCTTAAATTTGCCTGATCTGTCGAGTGTATCCTCACATTAACTTCAATTAAAACTAAATGCGCCAGTTAAACTTATGCAAAATCTCGATGCCCCTCGACTATGTAATAAAACGAGGCTTCAGATCACAAAATTGATACAGAATATACTTGGTGCCAATATTTTAACAGATGTCCTGAAAAGGGAAAGTGTTATCATTCTTTTCGAATTCCAACTATTCCCACTGACCTACTGTTTCAATTGAAACGACTTCAATTTCGAGAGAATCAAACTAAGTTTTACTGATACTATTAACAAAGCGCAAGGGCAAACATTGCCAGGTGTCAGGGGTATATTTGAAAAAGTAATGCTTTTCTCATGGCCTCTTCAGGTGTATTCAATGCCTGAAATCTTCACATGTTTACAATTGACGGCAGAACATATAATACAGTATACAGTAGCACAGGGATGGCAAAACCTTTTTTGAGAAGTGGGTCAAATTTTGTTCATATTTTTTAGTACTAGCTCGTGGGTCACTAATGCCCTTTTGCAACAGAGTTAAGTTTTAAATATTTTAACTGAGTATTTTTTTAAAACTAAACATCTTTAAATTCAATTGGCTTAACGAGTAAAAATAAACGAGGTTTGCGATTTAAAATTATTTAGTAGGGCTAAATGTGTTCTGAAGTGTTTGTTGCAAATGACAATGAGTGTTTGAATGAACATGGAGTAACGAAAATAAAATACTACATACATACATGGATTAAAAAAAATAGCGCATTAAGAAAGAGTCGTCAAAATGAAACAAAGTTTTACATACGTAATGACTACTTTGATATAAGTAAATGATTAGAAAATCAAAGGAAAAGGATAATTTATTTCACAGCAAAAGACAAATAACGGCGGTTTTGTGTTGAACCCCTCTAGCGCGAATGCACGATGCGATACGATCGGGCATTGAGGCATACAAGTTCTGTATGATGTCTTGAGACATTTCGTTCCATGTTTGCTGTAACCTTGCGTCTAGCTTGTTCAAACTCGTGGGATGCCCAACTCGCCGTCCCAAATGATCCCAGATATGGTCGATTGGAGACACATCTGGGGATTGGGCATGCCAAGGAAGGGTAGTAACAGTATGGAGACAGTCTTGTGACACCCTTGTCGTGTGAGGCCGAGCATTGTATTGTTGAAAAAGGCTCCTAGGAGCCATTGCATGAGTGGCAACACATGTGGTTGCAGGGTATTATGGACATATCGCTGGGCTGTCATGGTACCACGGATCAATACTAGGGGTGACCGTGTATTGTAAGCAATGTCATCCCATACCATTACACAGCGGTAGAAGCAGTGTGTCACTGTAAAGCAAAGGCAGGATTGAGGGGTTCACCACGGGGTCTCCACACACGAACACGATCGTCATCGCTGCTGAGATTGAATCTGGATTCGTCGCTAAAGGCGACCGGATTCCATTCCGCTGCAGTCCAGTTTCCTCGTGCACGGCACAACTCCAAACGGAGGCATCGATGGGTGGGTGTCAAGGGCAGCACACGTAATGGGCGCCGCGATCCCAAATGTGCTACAGCCAGGTGCCTTCGTATGGTTTGAGAAGACGCAGGGATCCCCCTAGTGAAGGTGCTACCTGTGCCTGGATGGCGGCCGATGAAGCAGTTGGCTGTACGCGTGCATTTCTTATGATGTGGCGGTCTTCTCGACGACTGGTCTGTCGAGGGCGTCCTGAACCTGGTCTTCGTGTAAATGACATCTCCCGGATCCACTGGTCCCAACACCTCCTCCCAACACAATCAGAGCGTCCTAATTCACGAGCTACTCGCCTTGCTGACCACTTAGCTTCCATCATGCCGATGATTCTCCCCCTCTTAAACTGCCACAACTGCTCATATTGTCTTCGAAAACGGCATAGTGGCATGTCTACCTCAGCGCTTCCTTTGCAAACGATTCAGCACACTCAAACAAGCTTTGGTTACCAGTTTTATACTCAACGGAGAACGACGTTAAATGCCCTCTACCTTCTATACGTAATGCGCAATCACGCTGAATTTCTAATAATTTGCATATCTCCCCGACATGTACCTTCATGCCAAGTTTCGTTACGATCCCGCAATTATTTCTTGGTACGCTAATTTTTTGTCCATGAGTGTATATTGTGAAGTATTATTTATTAGTGCATATATACAGTCAGTCACAAAAGTCTACATACACCCCCCAATACACACAGATCTAGCACTATTCTTATATTTTCGAAAATACAACTTTATTTTCGTAATTATCTTAGATAATAATTCATATCTAATAAAAAAATTATGAACATATTCATTAAAATATATCAAAAATAAACAAAATATGAAATTATATAGTCACAAAAGTCTACATACAGGGACAGAACAACACAACTTTCAATAATTAATAAGCAGAAATGTAATGTTAATATTTTGTAGGATCTCTCCCTTTGAAGCTATAACTGCCTGCATTCGGTTTGGCATTGACATAACAAAATCCTTCATCGTCTCAGGTGAAATTTGGGCCCAGGCATGTTCTATGGCCTTCCTCAGAGTTTCCTTGCTGGTTATTGCTTGCTGCCGAACTCTTCTATCAACTTCCTCTCAGAGGTGTTCGATGGGATTAAGGACCGGCGACTGTGGCGGTGAATGCAGTTGTTTAGGCGTGCGGTAGAGCAGCCATTCCTTAACAATCTTAGCTGTGTGCTTCGGATCATTGTCTTGTTGAAAGACAAAGTTGCTCCCAAGTCCCAATTTTTGGACCGATGGGTGTAGATTGCTTTGCAAAATCTTTAAGTATCCAAGTTTATTCATGTTGCCATCGATGAACACCAAATTACCCACTCCAGTTGCCACCATTGTGCCCCAAACCATCACACTACCTCCGCCGTGTTTAAAGGTTGGAGTCAAATTTTCGGGGTTCATTGCTGTGGTTTTTTTACCTCCAGACTTTTCCGCAGCCATCACTTCCAAACACGTTGAATTTGCTCTCACAGGTTAATACAACTGTTTTCCAAAAGTCAAAATCCTTGTCAACGTGTACAGAAGCAAAATCAAGTCTCTTCCGTTGGTTTACAGATGAGATGAACGGTTTCCTTCTGGAGACTCTGCCATTGTAACCGCCTGATCGAAGAATTCTACGAACAGTTTCTGGATGTACTTTCTTTCCACTTGCTGTTGCAATTTGATCCGTTAATTTAGGAGCACTAATTTTCGGATTTTTCTTCACTTTTCTTACTATGTCTCTTGCATCACGATCACTAAGCTTGTGTGGACGACCACATCGAGATTTGTTGAGCACATTTTCACGCATAACGTAATTTCTATAGATTGTTTGCACAGCTGACCGAGGTTTTTTTTTTTTTTTTTTTTTTTTTTTTACAATTTTGACAATTTCGGAATAAGATTTCTTTTCACCTTTCAACTTTACGATCAGATTTCGAAGTTCTAAAGATGCTTCCTTTCCCCGGCTCATTTTGTTGAAGTTACAATGTTGAAAAATCGCGGAAAATGAAGATTAGAATATAGAACAACACGTGTCACCTCAAACTAAGGTGATCTTCGAAAAAAAATTTGTATGCAAAATTCTTATTATCATCCAATTGAGTGTATGCAGACTTTTGTGACGTGACAATCGCTACACATTTCACAAAATTTCCCAGTAATTATTATTTCTGAACTTTTTTATTGTGAAAAGCATATTTTTTAGCTGATATTGAAAGATAGATATAATTTTTCAAATTGAAACTTAATCAGTTTTAGAGATAACCCTATTTTGATAGGTGTATATAGACTTTTGTGACTGACTGTATTAATCGTTAATAATATTATTCAGGCTACAAGTGCCTTCCCTTGCATATTTTCAAACAGAGATGGTAATATATATATGCCTGCACATTTTTTTGTTGATAAAATGGCAACGTCTAGCTCTGTTAAAGTTGTATGTATTCTATCAAATTATTTAGGAAGAGTCAAAAATGAAAAAGTTTTTACTGGGATTAATAACTTTTTTTTTAGAAATATTTAAGATTCTTTTATAATTGAAGGGAAAAAAATTACTGTTGCAAATTTACTCCAGACATATCTTAAGAATATTATTTTTGGCGAGATATTTATTTGTTATAAATAAGGAATTAATAATTAGGGTAAATTATTATTTAAAAGTGATTTAAAATTAAAAATTTAAAAAATTGATAATTATAAGACATTTAAAGCTAAGATCTTTTTTTTTATCAAGCGTGGTTACTGCCGTGAATCCCAACAATTTATTTACTTAAAGATAATATGAGCATATTTTTATTTATAAAATGAACAAAAAATAATTCAGTAATGCATTTGCAAACGATATCCGAAGACAAAGTAAAGCAATTTTAATGTAATAAAAACGTCAGCTTCTCTCTTTCTCTCAAGCGAATGTAGAATCAATAAAAAAGGAACGTGGAAATCCACGCGATAGAAGTGAAACTTCTTTAGCGACGTTGGCCGTAAATGCAGGAATAGATCTAATTATATTAAACTACTGAGATAACTTTAATCAAATAAAATTCGAACTTCATTTATTGTATGAAAATATTTTTATTCAATTTTCTGCATCATCATTTTCCAAGAAAGACACAATAGGTGTGTGATAACTAAAGTAGGATATAAAAATCCTCGATTGTAGTCAATCAAGAAAATGTGAGAAAACTGCATCAATCGTGGTTTGGTATATTGATTTTCCTTCTCTAGAATCAGTATTCATTGTCAAATTCCGAGTCCGTTTCAGGAATTCAATGAGTGGCTTTGCTTCTTCTGAAGGAAGATTAACATTAAAGTCTTTAGTTAAGATAATCGGCTTTTAATCATCATCGGATCTAATGATTGCAGCAGCCTCTGATGTATACAACACTAAAACTTTATGGATAAAGATGATAAAAGCTGCAACAGAACTACTTGGTGATATATAGACTTTCGTCAGGAATTGCTGCTAGTTTTGCTTTTTTTTTCTTTCATGAAACTTTTCCTTTTTTTTTTTTTTTTTTTTGCATTGGCCAAAATTTATTTTTATCTATCTGACCAAAATTTATTTTGATTCAATGGAAATAAAAATTAATAATATAAACTTAATGCATCACTAGTCACTGTGTTTGTTTACAAGACGCTATCCGTAGCGATTCTGGCGTGAACCTTAGTGACATATACACAATGCCCCAGACACTTCCGTAACGGAAATAACCATATAATGGTAATATTTTGAGTGCGTTTATTTGTTGAAAACGGCATGTTTTTTTTATTACATAAAAACTACGAAAATACGCCACGCGAGTTCGTTACGAGAGTAGCACTTAATATCACCAATACCTACGCGCCTTTCGCCCATAGCAGCAAGATATACTTTTGATGCACAATTCCCCCTTAGCAATCGTCCAACATTTTCAGGGATATGACGCAAGTCACGTGCTGTACCCCCCACTGCTCTCTTTTCCACCCACTCGCTATCTCCTCACCATGGTGAAGTTTCGGGGGGAGGGGGGTAGAATCACTACTTCCGTTAACTTTTTCACTGTTACGCAAAATTGGGTAAATTTCCCATTTACTCCTGTCCGCAAAGAAGTTTCACTTCAATAAATGCGTAAGCTTTCTAAATGAAGACGGTGTCTGTAGACAAAATGAAGTTATGTGTCAGCATCCTGAACAAGGACACTTTCCTAAGACAGGGTAAAGATGTGCGCATCAGTGCCCTTAACGAATGATGGTGTCCAAAGACAGGGCAAAGGTATACGGATACAATATAAACGTGAGCAGTTTCCAAGACAGGGCAATGCTATGAGACAGCCTCCTAAATGAGGGCGCTCTTAAAAGACAAGGTAATGCTATGAGTCAGCATCCTAAATGAGGACGGTCTTCAAAGAGAAGGTAAAGCTATGAGTCAGCATCCTAAATGAGGACGGTCTTTAAATAAACGATAAAGCTTTGAGTCAACATCCTACAAGAGGATGATCTCCAAAAACGGGGTAAAGGTAATTAGATACAATAAAAGCGTGAGCTTCCTTTGCGACGACGGTTTCCTAAGAAAAAATAAAGCTATATTAATACAATAAAAACGTCAGATTCTCTCTACCGTTTTACTCAGAAGGGCTTTAATGATATAATCAATGGACTCGACACACCTGACGTCATAATCATGTGATAATATACAAAACAAATAGCCACGTATTTGATTCCATTGAATATTTTGGCGGAATTTTTGGATTTGCATCTACTATATAAAACAAATGAAAAAAGATGTTCCAAAAGAAATTTCGACTGAAATGTGTGTACTTTTTAATTATTCCATTTTCAATATTTTTTTTTTGCTTATATCAAATACGCTGATGATTTTTTAAGTTTTAAAAAGAGTCTGAAATATCTTCTGAGCATTTCGAATTCGAAGAATTTTAATTTTGCAAACATACACAGATCAAGGTACCACTTCTGTGATTTATTCTGAATGCTCTGTATTTGTTAAGTATGTAGTTGATTACCTACGTTGTTTTTTTTTCTTTTCAATTTCTACTATTAGTTAACACTCTCTCGATATTTATTTATCTTGTTCAAATTTTCAATCGTTAGTAAAATACATTTTAAAGCGCTCAATTGAGCTGAAATTTTATATACATGATTATTTTAGTTGACAATATAATAATTTATTAAAATTAATTGATTAAAACTAATTATTCTGAGAATTATAAATACATCCTTGTTGGCGACATAGCGACCATTTTGGTGACTTGTGTTTAAAATTGGAAAGGTTTTTTCTCACGTTTTAAAACATTCAGTTGAACTGAAATTTGAAACACATTTGTTTTGGATAGCAATGCAATACTTTAATGATAATTAATAAAAATTAATTGCCACTTAATGTTGTGATTCTGTCATATGTTTACACATAAATATATTAATTGTAATTATTTGATAAAAAGTAACTAAAATAAAATTTTTCTTACTTAAGAAGGAATTGGCTTATTTTTTTATATTACTTGTTTTTGTTACTTTAAGATTATTTTCGACAATTTTACAAGCACTATAGACGAAAATTCGAAACTGAACTGTCTTAATAAAGAAATTTGTTCTGTTAAATTTTATTGAAATAAAATCTCAATCTTAAATTTTGCCATCCATTTAGTAGCAATACAAAATACATTTTAATTTATAGAAATATCATAACTTTGTTCATTTCATTTCCTAACTGTGTGTATAATATTAATATATATCTATACATTTTCTATGCCGCAGTCATTTGAATTTTTATTATACTGTATGTTGATAAATGTGTCAACTTCAAAGCATTTCAATTTAGCAGACACGAAAAAACAAACCAAGGTACTACTTCTGGGACCTATTCTGATTTTCTAGCTGATGAATAAGTACGCAGTTGAGCTCACCTACATTTTTTTTCTTTTATCTCTTTATATAATTATTTTCACTAATTTATCAAGCACGATAGATCAGAATTTGAAACTGAATTGGCTCAGCAAAGTCATTGTTTTGTAATTTTCAGAACAATACACTTACAAATACAAGTAAATTAATGAAGTTCATATGTACTTTAAAAAATATGCATCCATGAATGTATAATGCTGTATGGTGAAGAACATACAATATATTTTAATAATTTGTGAGATTCATATTCCACTATTTTTCCAGAAATCAGGGAATAAATCAGTTCGATACTGAAGAGCATGATCATATAGAAATTGAGAAGCAAATATCTATCTATATTCTTAAAATACTGATTGCATTAATTTTTCCCAATATTAAAAAAACAGTTACAATAAAAGAAAATTTCTAATTAACAATTTTACTATACTACAACTGACATTTTAAATTTCACATTATTTTTATATATTTTGCTTAAAAATCATGAGTAGTTGCATATACATGCATAATTCTGTAAAACTTTTTAAAAAAATTCTTTTAATACAGAGATAGCAAACGTTACATTCTGATTAAGGCCAGTACTTTCCATTCCTTCCTGGATAAGCTTGTCTTTTACAAAACAGAATAGAACCAGAAGGATATTGTACAGATAAATAAATTCATTGCAAATAACATTAAGTGATTTGCATATGAAAACCTTAACAGAGGGTTTCATTGCAAGAGATTTTTTAGTGTATTCAATGATTTAAATATTGAAAATACCTTAATGTCCACCCAAAATAATATTTTGCAACCCATCGATATGTTTTAGGTAAAATTAAGGACAGGTATGTCCAACACACACACAATAGAACACATGTTTAGTTAATCTAAATTTTACTTATTTTACACATCTTCACAGTAATTAACAGAAGTACTTCAGTATTTAATTACCTAAAAATTAGGATGCAAAAATCTGATCTGTAACCATACATGTCATATCAAAAACAAGTATACATACATATAAAACAAAACTTGTTGTTTTTAATAATTTTAGAATATTACAGGGAAAGAGAAAAAACATTTTTGAGAAGCATTCACTATAGAAATGGAAAAATATTTTAGTTTACTACAGTTTCGTTAATGTTTATACTTGATGATTAATCAAGTACCATTTTTAAACATTGGAAGTCAAAATTATCATTTACCATTTGTAAAATTACATGTAAAAAAATTATGCAACATTTTGAAAGTCTTTAAAGGCTGTGCTATTTTAGGTAAAAGATATGATTGATCGAGAATTGAGTTTCAAATATGATAATAAATTAAGGCATTAAAATTTTTTAATTAAAATCTGTGTATAACATAATATGTTTATGTCCATTTATGGAATATGAAAGTCCTGCTCACTCTTACATGATCAAAATAAAAAAGGCATTTTTGAATCCATAATTCTTTTACAAAAAAAAAAAAATAATAATAATAAATAAATAAATTATTGTAATATATTTGTGTGGTATCTATTAGCACAACATTTGCTTTTCAGAGTTTGACTGTGGTATAAACCTATCACACAGATGTACAATTTTTTTACTATGTATTACAAATAAGCATTTATAGGTATTTGCACAATTTGTAGAAGATTTATCACTATAGATTAGATTTGCTTGGATCAATTGTATATTTATTGAGAATTAGGATCATGAAACCAAATATGGCTTTATGTATAGACATTTGATTCTGTGGGATGTTGTTGCGATATACAGTCAATAACTGGAACTGTTCCTGCTCATGTTTGAATGCAGTAATAATAAAAATATAATTTTTTAAGTTCTTGATGTGTTTTTGCTTGGCAAAATTATTTGGCAGTTTAATACATAAGTTCCAAATTTTGGAATGGTATGAGTACTGATTTAGCATTTCTTTGAAAAACTTTGAACTATTTTAATATTTTCCTCAAGTATAATTTGGGAAACTGAAAAGTTTCTTGAAATTTAGGATTTTCCTGGTAAACCAATGATATAATTAGTTAATTTTCTTACTCATAAGTTGTAGAAACTGTTATTTTGATTAGAATGGAACTCCGTTTATTCATGATAAACTTTGGTAGCTTGTTGATGTTTAATAATGATTTTAATCTTTAATAATATATTTTGGTGGCAAGCTTCTCAATAATATGGGCCACAAGAAAATGTCAAAAAATTGTTTTTGAAATGTTTAGGGCATTATGGGCCCTTAAAATAGTATGATTTGAACCAATACATTGTGAAGCTTTTAAAGATATGTTGTAAAATACTAACATTTAGCACTTTTAGTCTTAGTAATTAACACCTACAAATGTTTATAATTATATTTTATAAATTATTGTCTCCTTGAAAAAAAAATGAATCGTATTAAAATATAGGAAAAAGAAATTGTTTGAAACATGCTAAATTATTTTCGTGAAAATTTTTACATATAGGAGCATACAAAATTTTTGTTAGCTAGTTTATTTTAGTAATTACAATTATTTAACATGCATCATTTATCAACATTTAATTTTAATATAACATGATTATAATACAAGTGAAGCATGTGAAAATTTTATTTTTTTAACTAAGAAATTCATTGCAGTTTAAAAAATGCATTTTTTCATATCCTATTGAAAGACTATCAGTGACATTGCTTCATTATGTACTCATGAAGAGTATTTTTTTCTAAGACGTATACCAAAAGAGAGTTTTTTTTATCAGTTTCAATCTTTACTTGCATTAATATGGATATATAAAATTGAAACATTGTTATTGTATACTAATTTTTTAAACAACTGTTCTATAAAAATTCCAAAGACATAGTAAGATCTTTTGAAATTTATGATGATTCTGTAATGAAATAACACATAAGCCAGCTTTGATTATCTGACTTTACTTAGTAATTACCATTTACAGAGGTTTGAAATTTCTTTTAAAAATTTCTCTTTGGACTGTCTTCAAAGTTTAAAAAAGAAAATACTCTTATACTATTAAGTTAAAGAAAGGAATCATATTAATACATAATTTTTAGAAATAATGACTAAATTTATTGGATTATTCTTTATTACAAATTATTTCTTATGCGTTATTGAATTGCATATAAATTGTCCAATCGATTTAAACCAAACAAATATTTCCATACAATTTTAAAAAATAAAATAATAAGTAACATTTAAAACTTTGATATTATCTTTGAAGTATAATACTAAAATGGATTTTTAAGAATATCAAAAAGGAAACATTATATAATTTTTAGAAAATAACAGTTAAATTCACAGGCTATTTTTTCATAATTACAAGAAGTTTCTATATAAAAGAATACAATCAATGTCACAAATTTGCTAATAAATACCTTTGCAAACGAATGTATGTATCCATCTGCTCTGAAACATGACACATTTTAGAATGTAAAAATTTTATGTTACGTCAATCGGGGTTCTAGAATTTTATGCTCTCAAACAGCAAGACAATTCTTCAGAAGTAATGAAAATTTGTTTAAAAACAATATTTGAAATGCCAGAGACAGCAAATATAATTTGCTTAATAAATCTTGAAAGGTCTTCACATCACTCAGACACAAGTATCAGTGTCTGGAAATACAAATAAGTTTATCTATTCATTAGAAGTATCTCCTCCTATTCACACACAACAGCCGAAGTATTAACTAATCGTTCTAGTCTAATCGCTGACTAGTCAAAACCATTTTTTGTTTCGGCGAGCCACTCCCTATTTACAGTCTGCACGAATTTTTCTCGGAAAAATTCGCTTACAACATAATTTGTGACAGTAGTAGATTTCTTCATATTCCAGAAGCAATTTGTTCAATAGAGCGCTGCAGAATTATTTAAATCACAATGTGGCGGGCATTAATAAAAAATAATTACTAAGCCTAAAAGTATACAAAAAATTCGAAGCCAAGGGATTGAAGTATAAACTAAACTTAAATCTCTAATACTATAAACTAAAGCTACATATATTTAGTCCCTTTTCTTAAACTAAAATAGTAGAAAATATATTAAAAATATTTAAAGTACTAAAAAGAATTTAAAGAATATAAAATAATAATGTTTGCAAATTTGAAAGTTAGTGCGCAACCTCAAGTGTCATACGATCAACTGTTATTTGTTTACATGATCGCACGTTGTTAATCACGTGATTATGGTCACTATTGCAGCGCCCTCTAGTGATGAATTGACCCCATTCGCTATTGTACAATATTAGTGAGTTTGAGCTTGTTTTTAGTTATTTTCAGAAAGTTTTAAATGAAAAAAAAAAAGTTTTTCATGTATCTCAGTAGTAGTACATTTTATTATTTCATCAACATATTTTTTATATAAAAGTAATTGAGCTATTGAAGACTGTATATATGCCGTTAACTTTATCTAATTAAAAAGGGACGAAATATTTAAGTCCGCACAATCAGAAGTAATTTCAATTCTTTAAGTTTTTAAGGTTCCACGGCATATTCGAAATAGTAATATACTAAAATCTAGTCTTCCCTCTTTTGGTCAATTTGATTTTTTAAGGTATTGAATTATTCTTTTCGTACCTTACTTAAGATTTTACTGATTTCACCCAATGGGAAATGTGACAAATCTGATAAAGACTCAACAACTTTTTCTTAAAAATGTTATAAATTGCGTGGTGAATTCCACCTCTGTCAGGCAGAATTCTTTTTTTACTGGTAGTAAATAGCTAATTTCTACAGTTTTATTTTTAACCCGTGGTCACTCGCGCCTGTTTTTGCTACCGTCGTTACTCGCGGGGGTGTAGAGAACACCCCAAACTTTTAACACGTGTATTTAAGTATGAAAAAAAAATTAAGTCAATTATGATACATATTTATAAAGTTCAAGATGTTTTTTGTATTATGCAAAAGAAATTTTTAAATTTATTGCATACAAATAAGACTTACATTAATTTAAACTAAACCTACAAACTTTTCATTTTGAAACACATAATTTTATATTTTTTTTTACATAAACCACAAGTAAAACGTATATACCAGTAATAAACTTACTTTGTAATTAATGTTAACGATTGTAGAAAGTAAAAAACAAATATTTTAATCATTTTCCAAAGATTCACAGCAGACTGTATTCATATGGTCTAAGCACATATTTTTCTTACATTGAAGGCAAAATGAATTGGTTTTTAACACGCTTTTATAAGTTTCACTTGCATGTAACGGAATCTTGGAACTCGATTTTCACCCACATAAAAAGGTCAAATTAATTCGAAATTTCGCACACTTGTCAAGGACCGATGACAATTCAATAATTTCATAATTTTGTTCCATTGTCCTGATTAGGATCCTCAGGAATAAGGATTTTTAGATTTGGCGACTAATTTCATATACTATTTCCAGATTTGGTGACTAATTGCGTATACCATTTGTAGAATTGGCGACTAATTGCGTATACCATTTCCGAATTTGGCAACTAATTCCAGATTTGGCGATTAAAAGACTAAGGTATAACCCCAAAATTGAAAACACGCTTGCGGTTAATAGAATTAGAATAAACAAAAAAGTGTTCTTTATGTGAGAAAGGGGAGAGTGGGGGTGCGTCACCAATTCTTTCCATAAGATAAACAATTGTCTAGTCTTTCTGAAAATAGAAATAAAAAAAAAACTCGTGCATGTGGAAAAAAAAATTTATGTTCTAACTGCTGAACTCAGACACATTCTGCTTTTCAAAATTCATTTTACTTAAGCAATTGATTCTCCACTTTAGCCGACCTTGAACTTTGAAAGTAAAAACAAAACTTGCTGAATTAATCAAAGAAAACCTTTTAAATTTTTTTACGTTTATTACAACAGATAGTACCATGTTTTTTTGAATATGAATAAATTATTTTTAAGAAACCTGCTCTAAAACCTGAACCTTTTAAGAAACATCTACGAATACTGTCGTAGAAAAGAGTTTAATTGCTTATCACTCGCGCGAATAATAATGGAACATGAAATGATTAATATAAAGATTAAGACAAAAGAAACTTCGACACAAAAAAAGAAAAGATTGGAGAGAAAAAGAAAAAAGTTAATAGAAAAACATTAAAACTCTCATGCGAAGAATTAGGGAAAAAAAAATTAATAAAAGACGACTTTATATGAAAAGATATAGAGCCGCACAATCGGAAGAAGACAGAACAGCTCGCTCGCAGCAAAAGCGTCAGCATGATATAGAATCAAGAAGATCATATAAGGGGAGCATGGCGGACTTTATGCAGGCAATTAACACGTTTTGTGAAAAGATATGTGAAATTTGCACTAAACGATGCTATCCGCATCAAATTTCAAAATGGACTATAAACTCTAAGACAGCACCTTATTTGCCTAATGAACTTAAACAAAGAAATGGATTGGTTGTTTGCAACCGTTGCAAAACTCATTTAAGCTCAAAGAAAAATATTGCACCAGCTAAATCGCATTGGAATCATTTGGATCCAGGATCTATTCCAGAAGTGATAGCGAATTTGTCACAAGCTGAACAAAGGCTGATTTCACGCATTATTCCATTTGTTAAAATTATCAAGTTAAGTGGCGTATTTGGGCAATATGGTTTCCGAGGTCAGGCTGTATTGTTCGCTCAAGATGTTTACGAAGTTACTGAAAACTTGTCGAACATGCTTCCAAGAACTTCAAATAATGCTGGAATTGTTGTAGTCACTGAGCGTCTAGAGAATATAAACGTAACGCGGCAGTTTTCAATAAGTAGGCAAAACGTTTATAATGCACCGTATTGGTTAGTAGCAAACAACCCTCTCTATAAAGATGTCACTATCGACCAAAACGTTGTAATCAATGAAGGGGATATAATAAGAGCAAAAGAAGCCCCGGCAGAGATAGCTGAGGAGACCAATGACGAGGCTACAGAGGATACTAGTGCTTACATGAGAATTAACGATTGCTCAAGAATTGTACGTGCGTCATGGCATCAAGCTAATGATAGCATATTCATATCAGGGTTTTCTGGTGTACAATGCTGTGCAATGGTATTGGCAAACATTTTAAGAGCTTATATTCTCTCACCACAGCATTGGTCTACAAACGACCTTAACCTGAATATGATATCAAGTGATCAAATCTACAGGGATGTAAGGTTCCAAACGGAGAGAAATTTTGTGGCGTATCCTATCGACAAGAATGGATATTTACTCGTACGAAATTTCAAAGTTATCAAAAATGACTTAGTCGCATTCAACAAAAGGTTCCAGATTAACTTTGACGAAGAACCAAGAATATACGGAAATTTGAATGATCAAGTTAACCAAGCAAACTTTGGACGTACACTTCGTCAAGGTATTGATAAACTTTTTGAAGATCATAATGCAGGTATACTAATATCAGAAGGGCGATCATTTGGGGTAATGCGTTATGATAATAAATATTACTTCAGTGACTCTCATTCGTGTGACCCGAAAGGTGCCAATGCAAAGGACAGCGGAAAGGCTTGTATTATCGAATGCGATAATGTAGACGAGTTCGTGCGGATTTGTAAACGTACAACAGGTAGAAAAAATGTTCAGTTTACACTTGATTACGTTGACGTTTAAATCTGTGAAGTACCTGAATCTTTAGAGCCAGAAACCCAAACACGACAGAATACTGAGAGAGTAGTAACCCAAACCATTGCTTCTCGGCAGAAACCTACACATCAAATAATTCCACTGCAGACATCAGTGATGGCCCCTATTGATGTTATGCAACCCAATGTGGAAGATGAACTACAGGTTTCACGGAACCTTAATGAAATTACCCGCAAAACCACTGATAATATCGTGAATGTGGGTCATGAACTGAAAGCAGAAGAATTAGCGTGGTACTTTTTGTTTCCATATGGGAAAAACAGGCTAGAAGAGCAAAGGTCAGTGAAGATATATATATAACGCCATTGGATTACTTTCAGTATAGAATATTGGGAAATGACACGAGATTTCAACGTAACGATTATCTCTTTTATGCTTTATCGTTCTTTGAATATTATCGAGTTAAAAGTATTATATCAGCATGTGAGGAAAAAATCTGTAGCCAAGATGGAGCAGTCGAGGATGTCCACCTTTATGTGAAGAGTTTGAGAAGTTCTGCAGCTTATTGGAGGTCTGCGTTAAATGAACTCTTAGCCCAAATCAGGTGTCTAGGACCTCCAACATATTTTTTAACATTTAGCTCAAACGATCTTAACTGGTTAGATCAATGAAAGGCCTTATTACTTGCTGATGGTAGACCCGATGTAGATCCAAGTATACTTAATATTTATGAGACTCAACAACTTATAGAAAAATACCCAGTAATTTTAAGTCGACACTTTATGATTAGAGTAAATGCTCTAATGAAATATATTAAAAATGATGACGAAGTGTTTGGTGGGAAAGTGAAAGACTATTGGTGGCGCATTGAGTTTCAGAATCGTGGTAGTCCTCACCTTCATATGGTATTTTGGATCGAAGATCATCCAGAGTTTAATACAGAGGAAGGAAAATTTCTTCTTGATCGTAACTGTTGCTGTAAAATGCCCACAGAAGAAGAAGACCCAGAGCTCCATGAGTTCGTAAAGAAATGTCAAATTCATCGGCATACACAAACTTGTACAAAAAATAATACCGCTGTAAGATGTCGTTTCAACTTTCCACGTGAAGAATGTGACGAGACTCGGATAGTATCTCATTCTTCAGACGATTTCCTTCGTAATGGAGGGAGAATTTGTTTATTGAAGTGTCGAAAAAAAGATGCTTGGGTAAATAATTACCACCCAAAGTTGTTAAGACTATGGACAGGTAATATGGACATTCAGCCATGCGGGGCAAACGAAGCGATAGCGTACTATATTGCTAAGTACCAATCAAAAGCAGAACCTAAAGAAATAGTTTCTGGAATAGTGCAGGCAATACAACAAATACAACATGAAGCGTCAGATATCTCACGTAAGCTGTTCAAGATTTGTATGAAGATTCTTCATGAGCGACAAGTATTAGCTGCTGAATGTGCATACCGACTATGTCATATTCTTTTACGGGATAGTTCACGAAGTTGTATTTTCCTTAACACTAGAAAGCCAGAACAGCGTTATAGAGTACTGCAATTCAACAAAAACGGACACGCTATTGGCTATTATAGCAATATCTTTGAAAGATATGAAAAACGTCCGTTGCATTATTCTGACTATAATTTTCAAAACATGAGTCTTACAGAGTTTGCAATGTTGTTCGTACCTTTCTATACGAAAAAGGCAAGTGAAACCGAAGAAAGCATTGATCATGATTCTTATGAAGAACAACCAAACGTTCGTCGTTCACTCATTACGCTGTCAGATGACAGCAAAATGGTTGTGAGGAATGTTCCTGCAGTTGGGAGAGTGCCATATTTTATAGCATCATCAGATCCAGAAAACTTCTTCCACAGTTTATTAGTTCAATATATGCCTTACCGTTCGGAAACGGAATTACTCGAAGGTTTCGATAGTGCAAAAGATGCATTTTTAGCTCGAGAGAATCGACTGATCGAGAACGGGATCAACAGCTTGAAAACGCCTTCAACCAAGTCTATGCTTTTGAAATTTTGGAGCAGCCAGAAGTTATAAATCCTGAAGCTGAAGAAGAAGAATTACCAGGTTTATATATTTGAGTAATGATCAATTTCAGAGGGCACAGCAGGCCATGAATATTGACCAAAGACAATTATTCATCCATATAACAGAGAGTATTAAGAACCAACTTAATGGAGACAAAAAACGAGAGAAAATTTTAGCGTAACTTGAGGAGCGGCACCGGGAAAACATTCCTCTTCAATTTGTTGAAAAATCAGGGGAACCGATGTTATGGAAAATCGGTTGTAAAAGTTGGTGCTCTCACTGGAGTTGCAGCACGATTGGTCGGTGGATCTACACACTACACCGTCTGCTTAAATTACCAGTACAAAAAGATGGAGTTATTATCAGTATGCCACTTTTAACTGGTAACTTTCTAAGAGGAATGCGTCAAGTATGGCGAAACGTTGAGTTTCTTTTCATAGATGAAATTTCAATGGTACCTTATGAGATGCTTTACATGATCGACTCTCGTTTACGACAGTTGAAAAGTCCGAACACTTTCTTTGGAGGCATAAATGTTTTACTATTCGGGGATTTAATGCAGTTACCACCTGTTCGAGGGCATCAAGTTTTTCAACAACCAGAACATATGAAGCCAGCTACATGTTTGTGGCGGCAGTTCCAGCTGGTTGAACTTAAACAAAATATGTGCCAACAAGGAGATACGACCTTTATAGAAGTACTAAACGCCTTAAGAGTTAAAGAATTGAAGTCTAAGCATCTTGAAATACTCCTAGGAAAAGTCTCAACTCATGCTACCAATGTATTCTCGATTGAGAGAGCATTAAGAATCTATCCAACGAATGATCAAGTTGCTAGGCATAATGAAAAGGTTCTCCTGTATTTTGAGAATAAAGGAACGACTATTTATACAATAAAAGCACAAGATCAATTGATTGATGCTACACGAAATTTAAGTAATAAAGACCTGGACTCTGTCATACCTGATGATATCAATAAAACAGGAGGTCTTCCTAAAATATTGAAAATATTCGTGGGAGCTAAAGGGATGTTACGATCGAATATTGACTTGGCAAAAGGTTTAGTTAATGGCAATATGGGTTTTATCACATATATTACCTGGCCACATTTTCAACGAGATCAAGTATATGATACAGTCATACGGTCAGTCCATATCGATTTCGGTTCAGATGGTATACATCTAATTAAACCAATATCTATACAGTTTCCGGCAAAGTATAGCTATGGTACTGCTGAAAGACGAATGTTGCCATTAATCCTAAGTTGGGCATCGACCGTCCACAAAATGCAAGGATGTACGGTTGATCATGCAGTCGTTTTTCTAGGTTCTCGGCTGTTTGCTGCTGGACAAGCTTATGTAGCACTTAGCCGCGGACGGTCTCTAGACGGTATCCGAATAGAAGAACTTGATTGCTCAAAATTAACAGGCAGAGTCCCATGTAACGGTGAAGCATTAGATGAAATTATTAGACCACGTGATATTTCATAAAACAGTGTGATTAAAGTTGATACTTCGGATGAAAATGGGAAAACTCCATTAAATGTAGATGTTAACGCAAAAAAAAAACAAATACCAAATCAATGAATTAATTTTAAAATATCGTCCTAATTTGTAGTATCAAAGTAATAATGGTTTACTTTATATCATCGATTATGTTGATAAAAAAGAATATCAAAATAATTACTGTGTTGCTCAAACATGGAGTTAGATTCACTGTGAGAATGTGAATAATAAGCTATATATTATTTTAAACAGTTATTGAATCCGGCCTTGTAAATATTTTAAAAAGACTGTTGGAATTAAAAGTTCTCCCAAATACTACGCTAGACAATGAAATCGTGAATAGCATGCTAAGCAATGATAGTAGAGAAACATAACAATCGACAGTTTATTCAAAAAAGCAGTCACGTAGATGTGTAAAGAAAATGGTAAAGACTATCTCTGTTAGCATATCATTGAAGGCATACTAAAGTTGAAGAAATAATTGTTTTCTACAGCAAGTGGTAAGTTTTTTTTATTTTTGTAAAGCAATACGTGTAGAAGTGTGATTATATGAATTGACATTATAATTAAATTCTCTATCAATCCTTGAAGCAATACGTTTAAAAGGTGATAATACGATTGATATTTAATATTTCTTCTTAACACACTTTTATTAGTTTGACCTGTATCTATATAGACGGAATCTTTGAAATATAACGATACGGGACTCATGCGAGGCCCGGTAAACGGAGAAAATAAATACCCTTCAGACTCATTAATTAATATCCATTGAAGAGCAAGTTTAATTCCAGCAGTCACTTATTTCTGGCACCTAATATCAAACTCAAGGATAAACTCAACAATGAATAAATGATAGTTTAGAAAACTAAAAAAATACGCTTTTATTGTAAATCAAACTAAAAAATGAAAAATAAATTATAGTTTAAAAAAACTAAAAAACACGCTTTTATAGTGAATCGAACTAAAAAGTAAAAAATAATTCTTAATATAAGAATAAAATGATTAATGAAAAAATTAATGTCATTAGGGTAAAAGCGTGGGGTGCTTAGTACTATATTTTTATACTAACTCAGCATTTCGGAATAGAACTAGTAAGAAATTATAACAATTGATAGTACCCCACGCTTTTACCCCAATGACATTAACTTTTTCATTAATCATTTTATTCTTATATTAAGAATTATTTTTTTACTTTTTAGTTCAATTCACTATAAAAGCGTGTTTTTTAGTTTTTTTTTAACTATAATTACATCTTTTACCCGTGTACAAACAACGCAGAGCCCCTTTTTTGGTGAATTAATGCTCTTTTTACTATGTTCTGTGTCAGTATAAAGCTTCTTTTGTGTCCCCCCTCCCCATTATTTGTTTCCATCAATTTATTTGTTGTTTTTTACTGACAAGTTTCTTCCAATTCTTGTGCCCTATCCATGGGATGAACAGATTGCTCAATATGGTGCTCTTCTGAAATTACACAGTCTTCGAAATCACTTAGTTCATCCTCAGAATCTGTCGATACAGTATCTAATAGATGATAGAGTCGCTGTTGCTCCCTCTCCCATGGAATTTTTGCCATAATTTCTGAAAAGTGTTTTAAAAAATTTTAACAAAAAATTATATTTTTCAATTATTTTTAAGTTTTATATTATTTTTATACTAGAATTATTGAAATTTTAAATAAAATATGCATGCGTATTAATATATTTGAAAAAAATATATAAAAGAAAGAGTAAAACTTACCCTATTTTTTAGATGCTTCGAGTACGAAAATATAACTCAATCTCTCACGCGGGGAGCTCTCAGCACCCCAGAAAAACCTTTGAAGGTCATTACGTTCGAATCGTCCGAGTGAGAGCGACTGCATCACGCCTGAAGGTTCAATGACCTAAAATGTGCAGCTATAGAAAAATCGTGGTTCTGCGCATTCCTTTTGGAATTCTAGGAAGCCTTTCTTGTCGCTGGGGTGTACACAACACTCCGCGCGAGTGACCGCGGGTTAATAATGATTTCCGAATTTTTTCCCCTTCCCATAATTAAGTCGCTTTTTTAGTATCTAATTCTTCCTTCATCCTCACTTGATTTATTTATTTATTTTTAATTTTCTTCTGATTTCGCTTATTTTAATTTCTTTTTCTACAATCATTTTGAAATTCTTCACATTCAAATTCCCTCTTCACTTTTCTGCGCCATTTTACTTGGAAAATAAAGGGAATTTCTTTTTATTCCACTTTTTAAATCGTTTTAAATGGTTATAATTCTACAGTTCTCAGTTGTTTCATCGTTTCAGTAATATTATTTTTATCCTTCATATTTCACAAGGTGCGACGCGGTCATCTTGAATAATTCTAGATTCCGCCTGTTAGGCGTGATTTTAATTACGCCTAAGACTGTAGCAGAATACAAATAAACTAGCGTAGATTTAGAAGAATTAAATATTGCACTTAAGGTAAACGTGTCCACTTGAAATAAACGAAACATCTAATAACTACTATATTTAGATGACCAGAACACAGTAGTTGTGTTCAATGTATGGCAAAAGAGTTTTACTTACGTAGACGCCACCCATGAATACGAATAAGTACGAATCTAAATGTTGTCTTGCTGTACCGTTACGTTTCTTATTCCGCTAAGCTCGATAGTCTTTCGGGTACTTACATATAAGACCAGGGGGGGGCAGACTTTTCCTGGGAACGGCCTACTTAACTTTTTCAAGGTGTTGCAGTCCACCCAGTCTCCAGATTGGCTGGCCAGTGTGTGTATAAATACTTTCTTTTTAGTATGCACATTTTAGGTATTAGTAATAGCAGTTACACTAAAATGTTTTGGCGGTCCGCTGGTCGATCGCGATCGACTTAATACTCACCCTTGTATTGGACCATATTTTTGGTAATACTTCACTGCGTTCGCTTTCGAAGAAAATAAGTTCCCAGATTCAATCATTTTTCACAACAGAATAAGAGAAGAAGAATACAAAAGAATTAACCCCAATTAAAGTAATATTATCTTCGATCAGATTATTGTCCTTGAACATGTGCGAGAAAAGTTCAAAATGTGAAAGATATTATAGCCCCATTTTATTTAAATTTCGATCATAATTAGCGTTATTGGAATTATATTTTACGTATAGTAAAATAATCATTAAATGTTCTTTAAAGTACTTTAACATTCCTTATCTTAAACGGACTTCTATTGGTTTTTATAAGCGAGTGCAAATTTTTTTTCAACATGAAATGAATATAAATTGAGTTTAGGAACAGTAATTCACTATCTATAGAAAGAGAAAGAAAAACATTATAGTAATATTGAAAACATCGTAGTAAACATCATAGATTGACCATTTGTATTGCTGCACGGCAAACAATAAAATTTAAATTAAAGAAATACAACTTGTACCGAAAAGATTAAAACAGCTTGTTTTAACAAATATTAGCAAAAGAATACATGATTTGCCGTTCAAATTATAGCATAAAGGGGAATGATTTGCCAATCATGAATCAGGGGCTTTATTATATCAGAATGACTAAATTAACTTAAATAATGTTCAAAATGACTGCCTTCCGCAGAAATGCAGTACCGAACCCGCGTCAGAAACTCAGCCTGTAGCTTCTGCAACATAGTTGGTGTCACCGACCTGCATGCCATGCTGATTCGATTGAGTAAAACGGATTTACTCGAGGATTCACGTTCGTACACTTTGCTTTTTAGGAAACCACAGAGAACGAAATCCAGAGGACTTAGGCTGGGTGATCACGGGGCCACTCTTGTTGACCCCCATAGCCGATTATTTGAGTGTCAAATGTCTGTGCCAAAAATGTACATGGTTGCATAGATTTGTGTGCGGGTGCACCATCATGCTGGTACCACATGCGTGACAAATCCCGTAAGGAAACTTCATCTTCTAAAAATCGGCTAATGGTCCAAATAAAATTTCCGTGTATAATTCTCATGTTAAAGGTCCATTGAAATACATTGGGCCAATTAAGGTGCTCTTCCATATTCTGCACCACGCATTCACCGACCAATGCATTTGGTGGAGATTCAATCGTATAAGATGTGGGTTTTCGTGGGACTAATAATGCGTTTTCTGTGTTTTAATAATGCCTTGCCTCGAGACTGGCATTCATCCAACCACAAAACTTCATTAAAAAAATCTGCATTTTCATTCAATGTGCTACCCTAAAACTGTGAATTGAGCCAAAAGTTGACAAATTTTTTTTATGATTTTATTTTATGGGCCATCTTATTGGCTTTACAAAAATACCAAGTTTATCAATTTCCGTTCACTAGAACAAAAACTACAAGTGTTTTAGTAAAAGCAAATGCCATTACTTTAAGCAAGATGTCATACTTTAAAACGCGTTTTACTCGAAATGTGATTTTTTGAAAATAATCAAACGGAGTCAGCGATTGCTAAAACAGTTTTGAACATAATTAACTGTGAAATTTTTTCTGTAAGTTCTGTATAATAGTAGAATTGTTTTAACCTTCAGATTTATCAATCACTGTTTTATTACAAAATTTACAGTCCTTCATGTGAATATAATCACTGTCTTTTTAAGTATTTTCATATAGTAACCGAGATAAAGTGCTCTAGTTTTTGTAAAAAAGAAAATATCTCTTATCCTGAAAGTCATTTCAAAATTGAATAGTATAGCAACACATTAGATTGAAAAAAATTGAAAATTTGTTTATAAACCTTTGGTGCAGAATGGGCCGCGTTTATGCTATTTTTTGTCAATTTTTACCTATTTTAGTAATAATAATTTCTTTTTCTCTTCTTAATTTTAGCACATTTTTCTTAAAATGCACTAAAAAAATCTAAAAATAACAAAAAAAAAAATCCCCATATCTCCTTTTTAAAAAATAAAGTTGTCGCAACCAGTCGGATACCTTAACACGAAATTGCAAAAATCAAAACGACGCTCCTGGTCTCCGGACATTTGTTCCTGCGCCAGGACTGGACAATAAGGGTATGCACCGTACGTATGTAATATGTTCTGCACCGTCGATTCTGAGTAGGAACAAGCCTTGCTAATATCCCGGACACTACTTTCAGATGAGCCAGGGCATATCCTAAAACATCCTCAGCGGGTATCTGCAAGCTTGAAGATGTGGCACGAGACAAGGGAATACGTCTATGACAACTCCCACTTTTATGCAAGCGTTGAACAGCACGGGCAATTGTACAACAAGATGGATGTCTTCTACTGGAAAATTTAATGACATAAAGTCTTGCCGCCTCTCTCTTATTTCGATTACACTGCCCATACAACAGTACCATTTCGCAGTGTTCTTCATTTGTATACATCTCCTTCTCTCATACTAAAATTGTAATAATAGAATACGACTGTATGCAATTGCAAGCAACTACACAACAGATATTTAACGTTCGCCATGATCTGTGCCGCAGCAAATGAGTCTATTTTTACAAGCTTTTATTTAACTTACAATGTATGCATGTATGTATGTAATTTGTTCGGGTGGAATCTTGCAACTCAATTTTGAAGCTGATATCTTCACCCTATTGAGCTGAAATTTTGTACACACGTTTAGTTTGGATGACAATGCATGTTTTGATCATTTATATTCCGATATTGCGATTAATTAAAAAGGTATTAATTAAAAACGTTAAACTAGTTTTGGGCGCCAACTTCGATATATCTGCATTGTTGTAATTATATTATTATTACAACAATGACAAAAGTTGGCGTCGAAAATCGGTTTTCAGCCAAACTGGAAATTCATAACGTTGCGCTATTGACTGTATTAATTAACTTTGTCTAAAAAATAATTACATTTCTACAACGTAAAAATAATCTAATTTCTACAATGTTTGCAATTTTTTTTTACAAATTTCTATCTACTTACCCTTGGATTTAAATCCAAAACAAAAAAAGTAAAGCTGTTTTTCAAGTAGATTGGTACATTAAATACCTTTCTCAACGCTGCCAAGTTAAATTGAGATGGAGTATTGTGGAAATTCTTTAAAAAATTTATCTAACTTTAATCTATGAAACTCAGACAAAAAATAATTACAGAATCGGAAAGATAATTTTTTATATATCTTACCCATCAAAAAGGAATCCACTAGGAAAACAATAAGAGAAAAATTTTATCCAGAAATGCAATGTATTTTCAATTAAAAAAATAATTTTATATTAAAATGAATGAATTTTTTAAATGAATTTTCTAATTTTAAGCCTGTAAGTAATTTAAATATACCTCATTTTATCACCAGTAATCTAAACACACACTACGACATGTGTCCTTAAATTTAATTACAGATAGAATCTGTTAATTTTATTTCAGTTTTTTTTGTTTGAAAAATTACGGCAATTTTGTTTCTTTAGATGAGTTAGGCACATTGTAAACTATTTCAAGGTTATTGATATCCATAAAATGTGCCAAAAGAGAATAATTTGCAAAATGACTTGAAATGTTTTAAAAATAAAGAGAGAAAAAAAATCGAATTTTCGAAGAAAAATTTCGTTAAATAGGAAATGCACCTCGCTATTTGTAGTTATTTTACGAAGAAAAGAGTAATATGTGCTTGGTTCCAGGAAGAAGTTCATAAAATAGAGAAATTCCCAAAATAGAGGTTCGTTATACATGGAGGTCTGACTGTATAAAAATAATGCGATGGTTAGTTATTTTTTCAAAACAAGTTTCTAAAGATGACCTGAGCAATTAAAAAAATAGATTCTTATGTCCAACAAAAAATTATCATTAGTTGATAAAACCTGCTTTTTTGATTACAACATGCGTTTTGAATTTTAAGCATTTTATTGATTAATACAAATCTTTAAATGCCTTTTGAAGTTTTTTAATAAATAACTAGATTTTTCTTCGAAGATGTTAGAGAAATATATCCCTTGCCTTCAAAATATTTCAAATTAATAATATATTCTTTAAGATTTTTCAAAAAATAGTCAAAATTTTAATTAAACATTGAATAACTTCGTCATTTATGAAGATAATTTCACGAATACTTTTTTTCGTGTGTAGAACAATATTACCCAAGATCTGCACGAATATTGACAAAATTACGGATTTAAAAAATAATTGTGTTTTTCATCTAATACCCTTTTTGCGAGAATTGATTCAGCTAAATCAGGGATGGTGAACCAGCGTTGAATGAGTTGAACAGGCTGAGAAACCTGTCCAGCGATAATTAAAAAGTAAAAAATAAATTAAAAATAAAAAAAACTTTTTTAAGAACAAGCTTTTATTTAAACGTTCTAAAAAGAATAAAATAAACTTTTCCTTCAAAACTTATTTTACTGTCAACTTATAACGTCATTATACAATTTATATGATATAAAAGCTTGTCGCGAGATTTACCTGTGTAGATAAACAAGTAAAATAAATAACTTGACCTCAATGATTTTATTTTTTAAAAAATTCAAACTAAGTAAATACGAGTACTTAAATCTCGCGACAAGCTTTTATATCATATAAATTGTGTAATGACGTTATAAGTTGGCAGTAAAATAAGTTTTGAAGGAAAAGTTTATTTTATTCTTTTTAGAACGTTTAAATAAAAGCTTGTTCTTAAAAAAGTTTTTTTTTATTTTTAATTTATTGTTGGAACTGTTTTTGAAATGTTTTCTTCGTCCAAAATATTTTATTTTGTCTATGTTTTACACCTACACAGAAAATTTTTATTTCTTATGTACTCAATTATTGTATTATTAAAGTAATGTATGTACTTTTAAATTTAAAAACGATTTACATAAGAGTGACGGGCAAGATCGAAAGTTTCCTGGCAAAGTTTCAATTAATTTCACTTTAGAGACGGCTCCTTACTAGCTTCTTGAAAAAGGCCGAGCAAATAGATGAAATGTATGATTTTTAAAGTTCCATAACTTGGCCAGTTTTTATCGTAATAAAATGAAACTTTTTGTGTTAACTTTGCAATATGCAAATATTGTTGTTGATATGTCCAATAAAGTGTTTGTTTTCTTGCACCGGAAGTGACGTCAAACTTTGTTTTTTCGTATTTTTCTCGTAAAACTATTTATCGTACAAGAATGCTTCTTTGGACAGTTTTTATGTACTCCCAACGAGGAATCTAGCTGTGCAGAGTTTATGCGGTCGTTTTGGGACACCTTGTATATAAATTAAAAAATGCGTTTTTGAACTAGTTTCTGGAACTGACGAAGCACACACATATATTCATTTACAATTACCCCATTAAGGATGATGAATTAAATGAAAATACAATAAATATACAGAGAAAAAACATGATATTTTATTAAAAATTTTAATTAATGAGAATTCCTTCAATGATTTATTCAAAACTATGAAAGTTTGTTTTGATTTAGCATGAATAAAACAAAATCAAATAAATAGGAAGGTAATTAATCCGCGACAATTACACGCATGGTGCTGGTGGCTCCTTTGCCTGCTCGCCATCCTGTTATAGTAACGATAATATTGCCGCTGTGGAAGATCTTCCTTTTTTTACCAAAATCTAGGGCATAATCGATCCGGTTTTTCACATCTTCTATGAAATCGGAATGTTCCTCCTCTAGAAATTCAAAAATATATATTTTTATCTAAGAAATGCAGAAATCTCAGGGACAGAATATTGAAATGATCAGTTTTTAAAATATCTATATGATGTCAGTATTTTAACGTCTTGTGTTAGATATCAAATATTTTGATATACAGGGGGCCTACAAATTATTTGGGCAAAAATAATGGTTTATTGCATGTAATACATTGGTCCCCAACGTCCGGGCTACGGATCGGTACCAATCATTTTATCAGATGATACCAGGCCACTCAAGGAACATTAAATTATTGCCATTTAATTTACTGTGGTGCATTTCTCTCTAGTTTGTGCAACTTCTCTCGGAAATCACTTTATATATTCATGTTAAACTAAAAAAATGAATATAAAGTGATTTAACTGTATTTTATTCTGACGGCATATTTAAATAAAATAAAGTTAAATTTTGGCTAATAGATGTCTTAATGGAATACGAAAATACATGAAATTGACTTGAATCAAAAGAAAAACAAAGGTTCAATTGTATAAAAGTTTTTAAAGATTAGTATTAACTTATGCATATGAAACTTGGTCAATGTCTCGAGCCGATAAGAACATGATAAGTATCTACGAAAGGAAGATCTTAAGATTTATTTTTGGAGGAATTCAGGAAAATGGAAAGTGGTGAAGAAGATCAAATTTCTAAGCCCTATGAATCATATAAAGAATCTGACATCGTTTACTTCATCAAAATACAACCAATTGAACGGGCAGGTCACGTTGTCAGAATGGACGAAGACCTCACCACTACAAAAGTCTTCAATGTCCAATTAATTGGCACACGAAAAAAGGACAGGCCTAATCTTAGATGGATTGATGGCCTGGAAAAATATCTCCTTGTTTTGAGAACTAAGAACTGAAGAACACTAGCAGGAAAAAGGTTGGCCTGGAAAAGGCTTCTTGATATCCTGGGCTGTCAAGCCCCTGAGGAAGGAGGGAAAGTTAAATTTACTAAAAGAAAACCATCCAAAATATGAACAATCAATGCCCCCCCCCCATCAGGTCGCGGTAACCATGGTGATAAAAAGGTTGGGGACATGAAAAAATCCAAGCACATATTGTTGTAAGATATAATTTCAAGTTTACGATTATTACGAATATTTGATGCGGCTTCCTTTCCTTACTCTGTCTTACTTACACCAGTTCTTGCCACAAATTTGTCAGCACCTTCCCGTCTATCAAATTCATTGCAGTGCAGATTCTTGATTTTAGTTCAGGAATGGACGCAGTAAATGGTGCAGTGTATACTTGATCCTTTACAAAGCCAAATACACTGAAATACAGCAGTGAAAGTCTTGGAGATCGTGTTGGCATCTGAATATCACATCCACGACCAATCGAAATTGGTATTTCAGTATTGAAGTTAAGCGTAATGTCATTGTGGTAGTAAAAAGACATGTCATCCTGTTGAAAATGTAACCTCTTGACATTTTTCCTTTGATGACTGGAATAAGGAAAATCCATGTCCATATAAATAGCATGAAATAATAGTCGGCCTTTCAAATTTCGGGGCCTTTTTCTTGCCACATCAGAAAGAATTTCATGAAGTCAAAGACAGCGTTTCGCTTTTTCAGCTGAATCTTGAATCTCCATTATAGTAAAGTCGAACAAAGAATGTGATTACCACTCTCACCTAACGTCATCTGTGAATAAACTTAGGATATATTACAATTTGACTTTTTGAACGGGTTAATTTCATTTAATATTTCGGATGTTTTTAACTTACGAAATTGCCCAACTAATTTGTTTATGTATAATCAATTCTGTATTAAAAATGTACTTTCTATAAAAACCGATAATTTAGTCATATTCCTGTATACATATTGCTCATTGCAGTGTTTGCGGTTAAGTTTACCATTTTTTTTTAAGTAAGACTGTGTTTCTGGAATTCAATTGCAGTTTCAGAAGAGTGAGTGAGTGATAAGTCTAATGGCACAAGAACCAGTTTACCTAACTGATACACACTGAACCACCATACGAGCCACTTCAGATACATTTTTTGAAATCCGGTGGAAAGACTTGAAATAGCATCGATTGAATATTGTTAAATGCAGATTTTTTGTCAATGAGGAAATCAACTATCACTTCTCATTAACCTCTTTATTAACATAAAATCTACATTCAATAATAATGAATGGTCAACACTACTTTAAAAAAGAAAAGAAAAGTATATTTTTCCAAAATTCTAATCCAGAAAACTACCTAGCATGTTTAGCAAATGTTAAATCCTTATACTGGTAAAATATATCTCAATCTCAAATTAATTTGTCTTAAAATTGTTTTATTTCCCGAGGCTGCCCAGTGTTCCTGTGTCCTGATTAGAATTACACATTGTCATTAAATGAAGGTAAATAAATAACATATCTCATAGAACTAAAATTGAACAAGATAATAAAAAGCAATTCTTGTAGTCTAGAAAAGAAAGATTGATAACAAATGTACGAAACTAGCAAATACTTCAATAAATATGTTATATGATAGTTAAAAAAATATTTAGCCGAACATATGACCATATTAATTTTTATAGATATATTCATGTTACTTATTTTTACCAGTATAATGAATTGCTATTATGCCTCTATAAACTTGTGCTTGCCTGGCTGTCACAGCTTCTCTGGTAACGGCAAGAATTGGGCATCGAGGTCTATATTTGGCCATTAGGTGGGCAGTTCTGAAAAAGAACAAATGGTAAACAAAGTATACGATAAGGACCTTTTACAAATAATATACTTATTATTAAAAGAACCTCATTACAGTAATATCTGGACTTACGCGTACCCAGAGTTGCGCAATTTTCAAATCTCATCAATTCGTCTTTTTTTTAAATTTTATTTGTGCACTATGTCTTCCCCTTCCCCTTTTATCTTTGAAACTCAGACTGAATCAGTGCCGGAGCCTGATGAAATTGGTAAAGTGATTGAAGAAGTTCTCGATGTTGCCAGGCAAATAAATTTAGAAGCGGATAGTGATGACGTTCAAGAACTGCTGGATTCTCATAATCAGGAGCTGACAATTGATGAGCTCATAGAAAAGTACGAGCAAAAGTTTGACATTGAACAAGTCTGAGTCTTAAGACCCAGTACAATCAGAAAATTAAATGACGATTGGGATTTTGACAGAAGGCCTCAGTTTAATTGAAAAATGGTTACAAATTTTAGACACTATATCCAACGAAGAGTGTATTTTTTTTCAACAAAAGAAGAAATAATAATAATAAAATGATTAGCATATGCTACGAGGAAATTTTGCGGGAGGGAAAAATTCTTTGAGCCGGCAGACTACTTACTAGATTTTATGAAACATTTTACATCAAAATACTTCGGTTTGCGATTTTGTTTTTGTGTTATCTATGATTGTATTAGGCATTTTTTCCCCTAAAATTATATTTTCTTGCGTCTCCGCCCCAACTAAAAATAATTTATATGTATTTATATGCGAAAATTATACCCCGACTTACGCGGTTATATCACTTAGTCCCACCTATCGTGTAAGTTCGGGGTATTACTGCATTTGTTTATTTACAAAAATTGTTGACTACAGTTATTTTTGCTTCAATAATTTATTTTATTTTAAATTACATTGTGCTATAGTATTAAAGACAAAATGTTTCAAAAAATTTGATTAATTTTCCAAACTTTCTCGAGCATCAACAGATTTTGATACTGAATGATTTAAAGAGCGGAGTACTTCGGGATTAATGTGGTGTTTTTTTAGAGAAACCAAAATTCGAAGCCTCGTTAAAATAACAACAACGTGATTAGAACTAATGCCACTGTAAAGCTGCACGGGCACTAACGAATCCAGCCCCTCTTCATTTTGATCTTGTGCCGAATGATGCGAATGCTTTAAGAACTAAACTTACATCCCAAATTGCATGTTTGACTAGTCTCAACTATCCCTTTAATATGCAACAATCTCTATTATACAGCAGCCAGTGTCTGTGGTAGAATCAGGATTAAAATTTGAGGCTATTTAAAGAACTCTGGGTATGAAATCCATGATCATGATCAGTGGGTTACAACGGTACAATATACTTTAAAAAACTGAAATTTTCCATCTATAGTACTGTAAGTTTCGCCGGACAAAAACAAAACTATATAGGTGGCGCTGCCATCGGAATGAAGAGAGAGGAAAAAGAAAGACAATGGCGGAGGAAGCGATAGCGGCTACAACCTGTAGCTTCAGATACAAAATGGCGTGTAAATATTTTAATGTTTGATAGTAGTGTATTTTTATATTGGTTTTAATTGTGTGTATTGTGTGGCTTCTAAAAACGTAATAAAATCTTCAGCCACTGAAGATGAATTAAGTACTTTTATTCCTGGTGTGATGAATTCTTCTGTGATGAATTTAGAATATACAGCGGGATCTACAAGTAAATAGTTATTAGTACATTACTGTTTTTTAATATAATAATGCTCAAACTAATACTAGTCTTACAAGACAGGTGGAGACAAAATATGGCTGGAATATTGCTCCAATTTGATACAATAGAAATCACAAAATTTAGAAAGTTCCAAATATATGTTTATCTGTAAAGTCATCCACGAGTTTGGTAAGTTGGTCAAAGTTCATTTTGAAACTTAACTTGCGTTAGGGAGTGACTGTAGAAACTTATGGCGTGGAGCCATTTCTCTGACATAAAAGTATCCGACTGTGGTTGCGCGACAGCTTTTTTTTCTTAAAAAAATGGAGATATGTGGATTTTTTTGTTATTTTTAGATTTGTTTAGTACATTTTAAGAAAAATAAGCTAAAATTAAGAATAGAAAAAATAAATTATTATGACTAAAAAGGGAAAAAATATATAAAAATTGTCAAAAAATAACATAAACGTGGCCCATTCCGTACCAAAGGTTTATGAAAAATTTTTCACTTTTTTCATTCTAATGTGTTGCTATATCATTCATTTTTGAAATGACCTTCAGGATAAAGATATTTTTTTTTACAAAAACTAGAGCACTTTATCTCAGTTATTATAAGAAATTGTTTAAAAACACGGTGATTATATTCACATAAGTGACCGTAAATTTTGTAATAAAACAGTGATCGATAAATTTTAAGGTTAAAACAATTCTACTATCATACAGAACTTAAAGAAAAAATTTCAATTAATTATTTTCAAATCCTTTTGAGCAATCGCTGACCCCGCTTGATTATTTTCAAAAAATCACATATCGAGTAAAACGCGTTTTAAAAAATGACATCTTGCTTACAGTAATGGCATCTGCTTTTACTAAAACACTTGTAGTTTTTGTTTTAGTGAATGGAAAATGATACACTTGGTATTTTTATAAAGCTAATAAGAAGGCCTATAAAATAAAATCATAAAAAAAGTTTGTCAACTTTTGGCAAAATTCACAATTTTAGGGTAGTCGGATACCTTATGTCTACTAAACATTTATTAGTTAGGTCAGCATTTCTCAAACTGTGGGGCACGTCCCCCTAGGGAAACATGATTACTCTACTTAAGGGGGGAGGGGGGAGCATACCGCAAAGTTGAAAATAAAAGATTTAAAATAGTTATTAATTAACTGAAGGAAGCAAAACAAAATACGTTCTGGCATAGTAAAAAATAAAATATACATTTAAAGTGATATAGTTATAAATGTACCAATACTACAGTAATATCAATGTTTTGATTATTAATTTATCATTACTAAATTAAAAACAAGTTTTATAATTACTAGCGATTCCCATGAACTGGTCATATTGTAGCTTTAGCATCAAAGTACACTATTATTGCATCCAATACATTGTTATTGTATGAGAGGGACGCGATTAAAATTATGACAGAAAATAGGGTAAAAAATATAAGAGTTGTAGAAACACTGAGTTAGGCACCAAAATATCAAAAGTTTCAGTATTGAAACCATTGCAAAATTGTCCATTGTAAACAGTAAGGAATAAAGTAAAACGTAAAAATCCAATCTTACGGGGAAAAAGCAAATAGAGGGAGATGTTTTGTCTAGAGAGCTGAAAATATAAACAATTTTCAAATAGATACAATTCTTAAAAATTAAAAAATTAAATAATTCGATTCTTTTACACATCATTTATAAAGGAACGAGGCTTCACAAAAAAGGGTGTGAAATGTTTAAAATATAATCACAATTTTAAAAATTATTAGTATACGAAAATAAAAAAACCCATTTTTGTAAGAAATATTAATTAAGTTTTACGTTTTGTGCATAATATTTTCTAAATTAGTAGCTCTAATTCTTAGCAATAAGTTGATTTATAAAGTTAAATATGCCCTTATTACCCTGTAGCTATTTATCTAACTAGCCGTTACCCGCCCGCTTCGCTGGGTATTTCATGATGCTTTATAAATATGTACTGTTTATATATATATATATATATATATATTATTGATATCTAAGCCCTAGCATTCAGAATTCAATTATATTGAAATATATAAGTATAACTGTAACTCTCGACTCTTGATATAAAAAAGGACAGTACTTCTAATTTGTATTTTCTAAAAATTTTAAAAATTGAAGTATAGAATGATGTTTGCACTTTTGTAACCCTATAACCAAGTAGATTTCAGCATAACCAATTCTTGTGTGGTGGATCTCTACTCCGTAAAATAAACACGCGAGACAAATTTTAAGTCTAAGTCTAAAAACGAAGTTTTTATTATCAATATCCTCCGTAATTCCGTTGAGAGTCGTTCTCCAATATAACTGTTCTTTATCGGATTTCAATTTAAAAAAAGGAAAATGCAAACCAAATTTCACTATTATAGTCCTTGTAGTTTGAAAAAAGGAATTTTTTTTGTGTCAATACACCCTAGTAACCCCCTGCTCCGCCAGGAGTTGATTCCCTAAAATACATTCTTAGTAGATCCCTATTCAAAAAAGAAACATGCTTAACCAATTTCAAATATGTGGGTCTAACAATTCAAAAACGGGAATTTTTTTCTATAACTCCCCGTGACCCCTCGCAACCCTTTTTAGGGATCGATTATCTTTTTAATGGAACTCGGTTCCATGAAAGGAACATGCCCACCAATTTTCAAGCAGGTAGGTATAATAGTTTAAAAACGGAAATATTTATCAATTACTCCCCTTAATCCCCCGAAATGAAACTTGTGATTTGATTTTCGCGAAACCCATTTTGTAGCGGTTCTCTATTCTGCGAAAGGAATATTTTTACCAAATTTCAAGACTGTACGTCTAAATGAGATAATGATGATAAATGAGAATAATTATCTATAACGCCCCTTGAGCCCCGCAACGCCACTTGGGGGTCTGTTTTCACAAAACCCATTTTAGGAAATGTACTATATAAAAGGAATCTGTTTACCAAATTTGAAGACTGTGAGTCTAATAAATTAAAAATGGAAAAAAAATTATCTATAACGCCTCTTGAGCCCCCTCAACGCCACCTGGGGTCGATTTTCACAAAACACATTATATTAGTGGATCTTTACTCCTTGAAAGGATTCTGCTCATCATATTTCAAGACTGTACCTCCAGTAGTTTAAAAATAGAAATAATTATCTATAACGCTCCTTAAGCCCCGTAACGCCACTTGGGAGTCATTTTCAACGAAACTCATTTTGTAGCGGATCTCTACCCTATAAAAGGAATCTACTTACTAAATTTCAAGACTGTACGTCTAATAGCTTAAAAATCGGAATTTATAAAGACCCCCTTGCAACACCCCTTGGGCTTAATTTTCTCCAAACCCATTTAGTAGCGGATATTTACTCTATGAAAGAAACATCCCTACTAATTTCCAAGCAGGTAGGTCAATTAGTTTAAAAACGGGAATATTTATCTATTACGCCCCTTAATCCCCCACAACGCCACTTGGCGGGCTATTTTCACAAAATCCATTTTGTAGCTGATCTCTACTCTATGAAAGTAATTTATTTATCAAATATAAAGACAGTACGTCAAATAGTTTAAAAATTCAAAAATAATTATAATATAAAAATAATTATAATAATTAAAAATATAAAAATAATTATAATCTATAACGCTCCCTAACCCCCCCCCCTCCAATGCAACTTGGGGGAGGGTCTATTTTTATGAAACTCATTTTGTAGCAGATCTCTACTCTATGAAAGGAATATGCTTACCAAATTTCAAGAGTGTGCGTTTAATAGTTTAAAAATCGAAATGATTATTTATATCTCCCCTTAACCCCTCGCAACACCCCTTAGGCGTCAATTTTCCCAAAACCCATTTTGTAGCGGATATTTACTCTATGAAGGAAACATACCTACCAATTTTCAAGCAGGTAGGTCAAGTACTTTAAAAACGGAAATATTTATCTATTACGCCCCTTACTTCCCCCCGCTACGCCACTTGAGCGGGCTATTTTCACAAAACCCATCCTGTAGCTGATCTCTACGCTATGAAAGGAATCTTTTTATCAAATTTAAAGACTGTGCGTCTGATAGTTTAAAAATGGGAATAATTATCTATAACGCTCCCTTAGGCCCACAACACCCCTTGGGGGTCAATTTTCACCAAACTCCTTTTGTAGCTGATCTCTACTCAATTAAAGAAATATGCTTACCCAGTTTCAAGATTGTACGTCAAGTAGCTTAAAAATGGAAACAATTATTTATAACGCCTCTTAACTTCCCATAACGCCCCTTGAGGTTCGAATTTCTCAAAAAATCCGTTCTTAACTGATCTCTACTCCATGGGAGGAACATGTCTACCAAATTTCAAGTCTGTAGGTTGAATAGTTCCGGAGATATCGTGATTAGTCAGTCAGTCGCATTTCTCCTTTATATAGTATATAGATATATAAAATTCTTCTGACACACACACACACACACACACACACACACACACACACACACACACACACACACACACACACACACACACACACACACACACACACACACACACACACACCACACACACACACACACACACACACACACACACACACACACACACACACAGTGTTTGTAACCAAACTCCTCCGAAACGACTAGACCTATTCTTATGAAATTTTGTGCGTATATTCAGTAGGTCTGAGAATAGGACGTAAACTATTTTTCATTCCGATACTGCAATTAGTTGAAAAGATATTAATTAAAAACCTTAAAAAGCGTAATTGTTTTACCCCTGTAAGTTGCTTATTTCGCTTGGCGTCGAAAATCGGTTTCGCGCTAGATGAGTGACTTTTCTCTGTTCTACCGTCCAAATCACCCTGCTCATGGGTTACAATAGCAAAATAGGTGTCTATAGCAAATCAAAAATCACCAAATTTGGCGAGGGAAAGGTCCCCCCTCCCCCATTATTTTGCACATATCTTTAATTCAAAAATTCATATATTGCATCGGTTTATAAAACAAAAATATCAAAAATATTTGCGAAAAACAATCTTTTTATTAAAAGCTTTTATTTAACTTACAATGTATGTATGTATGTATGTATGTATGTATGTAATTTGTTCGGGTGGAATCTTGCAACTCAATTTTGAAGCTGATATCTTCCTTCAATTGAGCTAAAATTTTGTATACACGTTTAGTTTGGATGACAATGCATGTTTTGACCATTTATATTCCTATATTGCAATTAATTAAAAAGATATTAATTAAAAGCGTTAAACTAGTTTTGGGCGCCAACTTGGATATATCTGCATTGTTGTAATAATTTTATTGCTACAACAATGACAAAAGTTGGCTTCGAAAATCGGTTTTCAGCCAAACTGGAATTTCATAACGTTGCGCTATTGACTGTATTAATTAACTTTGCCTAAAAAATAATTACCTTTCTACAACGTAAAAATAATCTAATTTCTACAACATTTGCAATTTTTTTTTTACAAATTTATATCTATTTTCTTGTATTTAAATTCAAAAAAAAGTAGAGCTATTTTTCAAGTAGATTGGTACATTGTATACCTTTCTCAACGCTGCCAAGTTAAACTGAGATGGAGTATTATAGAAATTCTAACTTTAACCCCTTAACTAGTTTGCCCGTACACCTTACGGGCTACTGAAAGTTAGCCACAACCGGTTTGCCCGTGCGCTGTACAGGCACCGAAATTTTTTCTTTCTATATTTTATTTGCACAGACATTTTTATTCCTATAATAAGGTTATTAGTATAGTGTGTCTTTAGGAGATGCAGAGAGAGAGAGTTTGTCCATGGGGGTACTGAACTACTCTTCATTCAGAATTTTGGTAGTGGTGAAGGTGAGAGGTGAGGTGAGGTGATTTTGGGGTTTATTGGCGCAAGAGCCGATTTCGGCTATACTGCGCCAAACATTTGTTTTAATATCTGTGGTCTAGACGGGAAGAGAGAAAGAAAGAATGAATTGAATGACAAGAAAGAGGGTCGAAAATAGAGAAGAATCACTAGAGTAAACCGGGTTCGTGAAGCCCAAGTTTCGCCACCGTATTAAATTCATGTATCTGTGTATAATTTTTGTTCCTGTCCTTGCAATCTTAATAAAATTTGTGTTCGTCTCCAATTCACGGTCTGACCAGTTCTGAGAGGTAAGAAAATTATGAGGTCCTTTGCCAAAAGCACTCGTGTAGCTAAATAGTGCGACGTTAATATTCATTCACTCACTGATAGGTAAGAGATATTACTTATCCATTTAGAATAACTGGGAACAAATATTTGAATTAAGAAATATTTGCAAAAGGAACATTCTCTTTACCTTCCACTGTGAGTTAGAACAATAATAGCGGATGCCATAATCTTCATCGCAGCTGTAACCGCCGCAATGGCGATGCCCGTCGTTTGGTCGGTGGGCAACTTCAGCTGTAGTAGAAGGTCATTGAAGACGTGTCGGTGGAAGAATGCCGCCTCCGCCTCCCGACAGATGGTGTGCATCACATCTATGCAAGTGACGGCGTATTCTCCCTTAGCACTCTCAGCCGAAAGCATGACGCAGTCGGAACTATCGAGAACAGCATTGGACACGTCAGAACTCTCTGCACGAGTGGGGCGTGGTTTCTTAACCATGCTGTCCAACATCTGCAAGATAAGAATTGTTAACATAATGTCAAATGTCGATAAAGGAAATTCCAGGTATACGAAATTATCAGTATCGCATACATAGGAAGCAAAATAAATTGGATTCTCTTTTTCAAAAACACAAGGAACGTTCCCAAAGTAAATTTTGTCATTTTATTTCATCACGGAAGCTTTATTGGGAAAAAAAATTACATCATGATATCATGAATTATACACCTTGTACTAGTTTTGGATGCAGTCGCTACAGACATTGAAACACATGTCGTAAAGTGCAACCAGTTTGAAGAAACCACTTAGGTAAAACTCAGTGCCCTGGCATGCAAAGAATTATCGCATGGCCTATACTCCACCTCATCACTGATTTGAAAGGATTTTTTCCTTAAGGGTGAACTTGGAGGCTTCCGCGTCATTAATGTGGCCTTCGTTTCTGGGGTAATGCGGCGCACCTATGTGTCACTATGTGTAGGATTCTGAACAAGAACTCATTTCTTTGAATTATCTTTCGTTCTTTTTTTTGGTAACTCAAAATATCATAGAGATCGCGTGAAGAGCACGAGCAATGTGGAATGTGGAGGTCACTGACATTACCGGACTTGTCCGGTAACACCATGTCCTGTACTCTAGCAATATTGTTTATATTTGTGGAGGGGGGGACGCTCATTTCGATCTTAAACCTCGACATTCTGCTTTTCTTCTCTGAATATGCAATGCCAGTGACCAACTATTTGACGAGACACGCTCTTCATCAAAAATAGTCTGTAGGTGTCCACGAATGACGGATACAGTACTCCTAATATCCATTCCTACTGGATAACATCACACACTTCATTTGGTAGCCACGTTGTTCGTACATGTCTGCCTGCCATCGTGACGTACTCAAATAACCTCGGGTACGCCAGTCTGCTGTTACTCTTTCTTCTTCGGCACTCTGCGCCTGCGTCATTCCTCCTATGTTGCTGTTACTTCCTTCATTTAACCAGCAAAAATGTTATTTCATGGTGTATTTATTATCTTATCTTTCAAAAGTATGATGAAACATTTCTTTCGGAACGTCCCTTATTTGTTTGTTATTCATTGTTTTTCTACTTTATTCAAAGCTTCAGACTATTTGAAATCGTGAACATCATTCTACTGTTAAACAGCAGAAAAAGAAAGAAAAATGCTTCAATATTGATATAAACTCGTGCTGTGACACACGTATCCGGTTAACACTTCGTATGCTGAAGATTTAAAAACATTCCATAAATATTTAATTTTTAATTTTCTCATGTAAAGTTAATTTATTTAGTAAATTAGTATGCAAACGAACTGTAAAGCATATCTCACTGTGGGAAAAAGATCTTTTTAAATAAAAATGAGTAGCTCACACACACATTGAAATATATACTGTAAAATCCGGCGTAGAACGTGCACTTTTAACACAAAAAATTAGATCAAAATTTACTGGTGTGCGTTATACGTCGGATATAAAAATGTGATACCTTTAAAGAAAAAAAAGAGATGAGCATAAAAAAAACTAGACATCTACATACATCGGGATACTGTATGTTGTAAATTAAATGTTAATTGAATAGATGGCACTGCAAGTCATCCGAGATATTGATTTGTTTAGCATGTAGAGTCAGAGTGTGTAATGTTCTTTGTGCTGTGTAATTGTATTCTGTGTTGTCTAAGAAATAAACCAAAATGCATAAAAGAAATAAAATAATGAATTGAATCATTGGATGATATAAAATATATTGGATATAAGCGCTTGTGTCTGTCCCATGGAATTAAGGATTAAGGAATTTTAACACTGTATATTTAAAACAAATGACGTACCAAATGAATTTTAAGAGTTGTAATTCTAGAAATATATTGTTTTTTCCCCAAAAGTTTGGGTTAAAACTTCGAATAAATGACTTCAAAACTTAAGAACATTCCACACGTTCGTTTCAAGTTTCTTCGTAAAAGTAGGGGTGCGCGTTATACGGTAAATACACCTAAAAATAAAAAAATGAAACTTGAAAGTACACTCAAGAGCCAAAACATTATGACCACACCTACATTTTGCAATGAACTCGCCTGGATGACGTGGAAGACACGTGATCAGGTGGAAGTGGTATTTAACTGCTGCTGGAGAGTATGAAGAATCATTCTTTCTCTTACTTCTGTGTGTGATGGGAAAAGCTGCGGATCTAAGCGACTTTGATAGAGCACAGATTGTAATGGCTCGAAGACTCGGAACAAGTATTTTCTTTATTGGGTTGCTCGCGATCTACAGTTGTTATGCAAAGTGGATGAATGACGGTGAAACCAGCAGTAGATTACATGGTGTTGAACGTCCACACTCTATCAAAGTAAAAGGTCGTCGGAGACTGTCTCGCATGGTGAAGCAAAACCAGAGCCAAACAGTGGCTCAGCTGACAGCCCAATATAATGCAGGACCAAGTAGAATAGTATCGGAAGACACTGTTCAGCGGACACTGTTGGATATGGGGCTACGCAGCAAACGTCCCACTCGAGTGCCTTTGCTGACCAAGCGTCATCCCCAACTGCGCCTGCGCTGGGCCCGGAAACATCGTGACTGGTCCATGGATCAGTGGGAGAGAGTTGCCTGGTCAGATGATTCATGGTTTGTCATTCATCACGCCGATGGCCGTGTCAGGATACGCTGTCTTCCAGGCGAACAGTTGCTCCCTCATCCCTCAATGTACATACACAGGCCGGAGGTGGGAGTATTATGCTTTGAGGGACGTTCTCTTGGGCGTCTCTGGGACTCGTGGTTGTGGTAGAGCAGACCATGAATACTACAGGGTATCTGAACATCATTGCGGACCAGTTGCCCCTTTACATGGCCTCTGTTTTTCCAGCTGGAAATGGAATGCTCCAACAGGACAACGCCCAGTGTCACAAGGCTAAAATTGTGTTGGAGTGGTTCCAGGAACATGATGCTGAATTCCGGTTTATGTCCTGGCCGCCTAACTCACCGGATCTGAATTCGATAGAACACATTTGGGATGTCATGGGACGGCAACTTAGAGTTCAAAGACAACCAATTCGCAATATCTCGGATTGGTGTGACCGTTGCTTAAACATCTGTTACAATTTGTCTCCGGCCATCTACCAAGGACTTTTGGCATTCATGCCAAGGCGGGTTGAAGCTGTGTTGCGCGCCAAAGGTGGGCCAACTCGTTATTGACAGGTGGTCATAATATTTTGGCTCTTGAGTGTATATATGCGCGTTATACACCGGTATTTGCTGTATCATACCTCGATAATAGGCTTCACGGAGTAGAATTCGTTCTCTCTAAGATCCCAAGTCTCCTGCCATGTCGTAGTGATGATTCTTGAAATCTACTTTTAATAATCAGAAATTGGGACTGCCAGTTACAACGAAGCAGAAGTTATGGGTTGTTATCGAAACCTTTGCCATACAATCAACATGTATTGTACGAATAATTATTGTCCTATTGCTAATGCTTCCACACGTACACAATTCAAATTTTAATACATCAAGAAATTATATAAATTTTTGTTGAATCAACCCACTTATTGTTAAAAATAATAGCATCAAAATAAGATGTTTACTAGGATACTTTTTAATGCAGTGCTGAATTTATTCAAGATTGATTAAAGGATTGTCGAGGTTCATGAAAAAAGAGGAATTTATTCAAGAAAAAGACAAAAACAAAGCAGTATGCTTTGAAAGCTGTATCCAGGTTTTTTCATTCCCACGGAGTTTTTACTCAAGGGCAGTGTTGACCAACCTATGACCTGCAGGTCAGACACTGACCCACGAAGGCCTTTTACATGACCAACACGAGGTAAAAAAAAAGGTGACTCTAATCCAGTTGTCGAGATCAGCCCCTCTGTGTGTGATCACAGTCATCGCTTCTAAAAGGATAATCGTCATTCTAACAAATGACTCCACTCATCATTTCCAGAATAAAACTCCCAAACAATTTCACGTCTCCCCCTCAAAAAGATCATATCTCTAGCTGAGATGTAATACTCTTCCAAACGACAAATTCCAGGACAAAGTATTTTATTCCTCAGTAAACACCTCTAAGCATAAATACGTACATTCGAAATTATTATTAAAAAAGAAATTCCAAGTAAGCTTTTGAAGGATTTTGAATCAAATCGCCGTACCTTGTGTACAGTAGCATAACGGAAAATATTAGGGCCCCCCTACATGATCATAGTCAGGTTTTGAGCCTCAAGCCGAGATCTTACCAAAGACTGCAAAACTATAAGATAACATAGGTTTTGGATCCCCTAGAATCCTGAGCCCTCCGCAATGCTGGGGTTGCGGGGGTGTACGTTACGCCACTGCCTGTGTAGGACTCATGAAAAGTGCCGCTTTAAGCTCGCTTCTAAGTAAGTTCTGTAGGGCGCAGAAGATCTACAGGCCCCTTGGCACTGGAGGATTGAAACTTATAAGCAGAAAATCTGGTTGTCCAGCTTATCCGGGCCCCTGGGCGCCCACCCCAAGCACCCAATGGATAAACCGGCACTGCTTATGACGACCAATTTTAAATTTGTTGAAAAGTAGGAAGGGAATATATTTCGAATTAGTGTTTAATTGGGAGTCTTGGTTTACGTATCTGGAATCCAGCTTTATTAATATCTTTTTACTATTAAGGTTTACGTCTTTTTCAATGTATAATGTGTATTTATTTGTATGTATTACGTGTTTTTCAATGTATAACGTGTATTTATTTGTATGTATTACGTGTTTTTCAATTGTATAAATAATGTACGCTCATACGTACATAAAACGTCTTTTTAAATCTAAAATCTCATCTTAAATATAAATATTTTTTATTGTAGCTCTTTACTATGTTGGTAATAAAAAAGATGAAACGAGACGATACAATCTGAAGCTATACATCAAAATACTTTTTTTACAGAAAAGAAACAGATTCATATAGCATACTTGCGTGGCACAAATGACTGGCTTTCCAGCAATGTTACATTTTGCGATCATCATTTTCTGAGCCAAAAATATTTTCTCTGTTGGGATCTCAATACCCAGATCACCACGTGCGACCATTATACCATCAGATGCTTCAATAATTTCATCAATTCTAGATAAAATACAAAAACGTAAGATGCGCAATGGTTTTTAAATAAAAATAATTTTTTTCAAATTTTAAAGCTATTATAATACGCTTTCTCCCATTACATAAAATAATGAACTCTTTAAAGCATTGAATAAATTTGGGTGTAAGTGTATAATGTAATTATACTTTATTGATAAAGCAGCGTTTCTCAAACTGTGGGGCGCGACCCCCTAGGCGGGTGTGATAACTCAGCAAGGGGGCGTTAGCATATTGAAAAGTCGAAAATAAAAGATTATTATAAAGAAAGTTATTAATTTACTGAAAGTAATAAAACAAAATACATTCGGACATAATAAAAAATAAAATACACATTTACACTGATATAATATACTTATAAAATTGTATCAGTAGTGCACAATGTATTTTATAATTAATTTAACAATACTAAGTTAAGAACAAGTTTAATTACCAGTGGGCATGTCATATATAAAATTATCACTTATCTTGATATTTGAACAGTTTATAATTAATCCTACAACTGCCGATTAAAAGTTACGAGATTCTCTTCCCAATGCCACCTTCTATGTAAGCGATGTATTGTGAGGGTGAATGAGTGAGTGAATATCAACGTCGCACTGTTTTTAGCAACACGAGGGCTTTTGGCGACGGTCCGCGTAATTTTGAAACCATGGTCAAGTTGACGTAGACGACATTTGAGCTGGCACCTCCTCTCCTAACTACCACACCAACAGGAGGACGTTTGAGCTCTCGACAGATTAAAGGTGCATCACTCTCCTACACGGCGGGTCTTCAGTGGTACTGGGCTCGAACTCATGACACGCTACCCATGATCCGATGCATTGACCACTTGGCTACCGCAGCCACGATGCATTGTGAAGAAGGGGAAGAAAAAAATAAATAAGCAAATCATATGAAGTAAAGAAATCCTACGCAAACAATGTCAAGGTCCTTTTTTGCATTCCAAAGCTTTCGGAATAATTTTATGGATAGCAGTGCATGGAAAAGATCATACTTCGGAAAGACGTATATATACGTCCAGGGCAATTAACATTTTGGTTTAGTAAGAATAGTATATAAGCCTTTGGCACTTAGGTTAAAGTCGCATTGTAGCTTTAGCGTCAAAGTATAGTATCATTGAATTCAATACATTGTTATTGCATGGGGGGGGGGAGCGTGATGAAAAGTGCGATTGAATATTGGGTCGCAAACATTGAAAGCTTGAGAAGCACTGTGCTAAAGATATTAAATTAATTTTATATGAACTGTTACTAAATGAAAATAAGTCTCCAATAGCTCAGTGGAAAAATTTCTCAAGCATATTCAAGTATTAATGGTTCAATTTGGGTTGTTTAATTTTGTTGAAAGGACCCATTTTCAGTCGTTAGTTTTACTTATTGTGTAATATGAATATTGAAAAATTGTTTTTAGTGAATTCGATTATTGATTATGTTTTCGTTTTTACTACAGTATTGTGTGAGCCATGCACAAGGTGATCGTAATTAAGACTGACCTATTCAGAGCACCGTGTGGCTGTAACTAAAACGAAGACTGATTTGAAAATTTGTAAATAGAAAATTCAAAGGATGCGCTAGAAAATTCCGCGAGAAAAAAAAAGGTGAAAAAAATGAAAACCCTGTCCAATTAACGTGTCGGCTATTAATTAGATGGAATAAATATTTTTACTTAAGAATTGTAAATGATGTTGATCCAACAAAAGAGTTAATTGTTAGCAATGAATTATATCAAACGCGTTCAAGAAATTGACTTAATACATATTGTAAACATTGTAACGGGGCCATTCGCGCGCGTACCTTTCACTAATTCTCTTGAGGAAATACTATTAATTTAAATATTGTTCAATTGAAAAATTTCTCCCGAAAAAGAAGATGCGATATATGTAAATCATGTCGTATGTTTAAGCATTAACTTTTAGATTCGAGAGAGAGAGAGATTAGGAGTTAGCCAATAGAAGTTTGAGAGTAATGTAAAATAATTGAAGTTAGACGAGAGCAACTTGTCGATTAATCAATTAATACATAAAAATGATAACTGACTGTTCAGTCAGTAAGATATTGAAATTAGATTCTACTATTATTAGAGATAGATTTCCTTCCTCGCTTTGGCTCCAATACTTTATATAGGTGCGTTTCCTTCCCTTGGTTTGTTAGATTTTCTAAAAGGATAAATAAAATATTTTTGTTTTGATTATGGCTGGTGTTCATTCTGGCTCCCAATCATTAAGAGATTTCAGGAAAATTTCTTACAACTTTAAATGAGAGTAAAGTTGACTTACATTCGTTCAAATTGACAAAAATTGTAACACGTTTTATGCTTCTAAAAACAGATCATTTTTCAGAGTTTTCATATAAAACTATAAATAAAAATAACTCGCGAAATGATTTCGAATATTATTTCCTTATTAGAGACGTGATGAAATAAATATTAATTCAAAAAAAGTTAAGTAAATAGAAGGACAGAAGATTACATTTTTGTGGTGAAAACCATTTGGCCCGAGACAAGAAAAAAAAAGGAAATGCAAATTAAAAAATGAGGGGGAAAAAAAGGGAAACGTGGAAAGCCATGCAATAGAAGTGAAATTTCTTTGGCAACGTTGGCCGTAATTGCAGGAATAGATCAAATTATATAAAACTGCTGAGATAATTTTAATCAAATAAAATTCGAACTTCATTTATTGAATGAAAATATTTTAATTCAATTTTCTGCATCATCATTTTCCAAGAAAGACACAATAGGTGTGTGGTAACTAAAGTAGGATATAAAAATCCTCGATTGTTGTCAATTAAGAAAATTTGAGAAAAACTGCATCAATCGTGGTTCCGTATATTGTTTTTCCTTCTCTAGAATCAGTATTCATTGTCAAATTTAGTGTCCGTTTCAAGAATTCAATGAGTGGGTTTGCTTCTTCTGAAGCAAAATTAACATTAAAGTCTCCAGTTAAGATAATCGGCTTTTAATCATCATCGGATCCAATGATTGCAGCAGCCTCTGATGTGTACAGCACTAAAACTTTATGAATAAAGATGATAAAAGCTGCGACAGAACTAACTACTTGGTGATATATAGACTTTCGCCAGGAATTGCTGCTAGTTTTGCTTTTTTTTTCCTTTCATAAAACTCTTTTCCTTTTTTTTTTTTTTTGCATTGGTTCTAGGCTATCTGAGCAAAATAATTTTGATTCAATGGAAATAAAAATTAATAATATTGTTACGTAGATCGGGGTTCGAGGATTTTATGCAAATTCAAATGTAAACAATAAGACTTTAAGAGCGATGAGTATTTATTGTGGGAAATCAATCCTTGAAATACAGGATTCAGCAGAAAAATTCACAGAATAAATAACAGAAGGATTTCACACCTTCAACAGCACTCAGACACAATAAGCAGTGTCTAAAATACACGTATGTAAATGACTATTCACAAGCACAGCCGAGCTGATCAAGTTTAAGGCAAGTCTACTAATCGCTAGTCAAAACCAGACTCGCTACTCGCTGGCTGAAACCAGACTGACTGTTGCGGCGCATATCGCTCTATTTATATCCGGGACCGAAACTTCTGGAAAGATGCGCTCGCGACACAGATCGTGAAATTAGTGGATTTCTCTACTAATTTCTAGAAAAATCCAGAGGGTCCCTAACTCGCCAACATGGTCGCCAAAGTCACCAAGTTGGTCGCCAAGTTCCCATTGAATCGCCATTATAATGAAAGGGACGGTGTTGCTTGTGAATATTACAATTTTAACATGAAATAAATATAGCATAGAGGAATATAAAGGCATTGCACATCCAAATACAAATTATTTACATTATTTTATACAAAATTCATAACATTGTCCCCTCCTCAAAGATTGCACGTCGCGGGCAGTACAATCCCTGAATAAGAGGCATCTATTTACAGACATAACCTATTCACATAATAATCGAATTTAAAATAACAAATACTCAACAGCAAAAAGCAAATAAATTCAAAATACAAACATAAATTTCAACACTAATTTAAAACTAAGAAATTAGAAAAAGAGTTAAATAAATCACATTATTTACAAAATAATTAGTGACCTTATCTCCTTGGCCAAGGTAAGGGGCAAGCCTATTATAATGTATTACCTTCGGTTTTATGTGTGGTGATTTCTGTATCTGAACCACAACGTCATTCAGTCTTTTTAGGACTGTGTAAGGACCTTCCCAGTTGGTCTGCAGCTTCGGAGAGAGTCCTTTGCGACGTTTCGGATTCCATAACCACACTTTGTCGCCTTCGTGGAAGTCGTGTCCGGTTGCTCTTGCGTCGTATCGGGTCTTCATCTTCTCTGAAGCCATGCCAATCCTTTCCCTAGCCAAATGATGCATTTCCTTCATCCGTGGCTGAAGTTTCACATACTCCTCAGGCGCCTATGGAACATCTGGTGGCCGGCTGAACAAGAGATCTGCAGGCAAACAAAGATCACGTCCGAAGAGCATCTGGGATGGGGAATAGCCAGTGGTCTCGCGGATGGCACTCCGGTAGGCAAGCAGGAAAAGAGGCAGTTTCTGGTCCCAGTCCTGTTGATTACTAGATACTAGGAGAGAGAGGCTGCTCAGGATGGTCCGATTGAACCTCTCTACCATGCCGTCAGACTGAGGATGTAAAGCTGTTGTCCGGGTTTTGTCTATGCCGAGTATCTCACACAGTCTCTTGCAAACTGCAGAATCGAAATTTCTTCCCTGATCAGAGTACAGTTGTAGAGGAACTCCGTATCTTGAGATCCAGTGTTGAACTAGAACCTCTGCAACAGTCGGGGCCTCTTGGTAGGATATAGAATAGGCTTCAGGCCACTTAGTGAAGTAGTCCATGACAACCAGGATGTTGTTGTTGCCATCTGATGATCTCGGAAGTGGGTCTAAGATGTCGAAAGCTATTCGTTCGAAAGGCGCTCCCACATTATACAGCTGGAGTCGTCCTCTGGTGCGTTTTTTGGACCTTTACGTGCAGCACAGGGATCATATGTGAGACACCACTTCTCAACGTCACTCCGCGCATTGTTCCAGTAGAAGCGCTCTCGAACTTTTTGTAAGGTCTTCCTAACACCAAAATGACCACATGTTGGACTGCCATGGCGTTCGTTTAGGACTGCCGATATTCTTGTCTTTCGGAGTATTAATTGCCTTTCCGTCGTCAGACTCCCATTTTCGATATAAAACACCATTTTTCAGGTGCAGAGAGTCCCAAAGAGCCCAGTAACGCTTTGTTGTAGGATGGAAAGAGGCGATGTCTTGCCAGCTGGGTTTTTCATCAGATGACTCTTTGAATTCTATTACTGGTTTAATTTCAGGATCAGCCAGTTGATCTCTTCGGACGCTCTCGTCACTCCACGGGTCTAATTCCGATGTTGATAACGTTGTAACTTGGCGGAGTACTGGATCTATTGAGCCAAATTTCTTTTCGACTCTCGAGCAGTATTTACTATTTTCTGGTTTTCTCAGAGGGACGTCTTCATTTCCCTTTGCTGATCCTTTTTGGTTTCTACACACTTTCTTAGGCTCTATTACACTTTCATGGTGAGGATATTCCTGATTTACTCGAGGGCAGTTACTTCTTAGATGCCCTGCTCCGCCGCACCCCCAGCACTTGGTGCTGCAATCTTCCTGATTTGTTCGAGGGCAGCTACTTCTGAGGTGCCCTGCTCCAGCGCACCCCCAGCATGTGATGCTACGTCTCCTCTGTTTCTGACGTTGGGCCATTAAATCTCGAATTTCCTCTTTCAATTTCTTTATCTCCTTCATCCATGGATATTCACGGGATGCATCTGCATTCACTCTAACTTCTCGGATAGAATGGTGGTCCCTGGGACTGGCTTTAGTGGCAGCCTCCAATTTCAGGGCATATAACAGGGCAGATTTTAAATCTTGGACATTCGCCATTCTTACAGCCCTCTGGATTTCTTCATCTTCCGGTCCGTCGACGAAATACTGGAGATAAATCATTTCTTGCACATTTACTGAGAAATCCGAGAAAGCTACGTTGGAGAGCCTTTTTATTTCGAAGGCATACGCTTGCAAACTTTCTCCGGTTTACTGGATACTTATTTTCAACTGCAGGCGGGTGTAGTCTTTGGAGTATTTCTGTCCGAACCGAAGATCCAGGCATTATAGAGGGAGTTCAAATTTAGCAGCTCTGTGTCGGGAAGAGTCAACAGTACTTCAGTGGCTTCTTCTCTAAGGTATGCCGCTAACTGACATGCTTTGACCCTTTCAGTCCATCCATTGGCTTCAGATATTATCGAAAATTGCATCTTGTACACCTCCCAGTTGGTCTTTCTGTCATAGGTGGACAGTTTCACTGATACTGGTGAGGCAGTCATGTGCACTGGAGAAGCAGGCACAGGCACTGGAGAGGAAGGCACAAACTTGCTTTCGTTCGTCGTATTCCCGCAAGCAAGAAGCTTCTTTTCTAAATCTTGTACTCGCTGTGATATGAGGTTAAAATTCCCAGCTACTTCTTCAATTCTTCCATCAACTTGCTCTACTTTCTTTTCTATCTTCTCTTCAACTACTGCGATCTTTTCTTCCATTTTTACAGCTATTCTCTCTTCTACACTATCGATTTTCTTTTCTAGAATATCTCTCAGCTCTTCTTGACCTTTCTTGGTCTCCTCTTGAATCTTCTGCACATTTTCCAGACCTTTCTGCATTTCTTGTTTAGTCTCTTCTTGGCTTCTCTGCATATCTACCAGACCTTTCTGCATTTCTTGTTGGCCTTTTTCCATTCTCTCCTTTGTCTCTTCTTGGCCACTTTTCAAGGCATTTAAGCCTTTCAACGGAGCCTTCAGTTGCTCATCCATCGCTCTTGTTATTGGCATAAAATCCCACTTCTGACACCAAATTGTTACGTAGATCGGGGTTCGAGGATTTTATGCAAAATCAGATGTAAACAACAAGACAGTTCTTTAAGAGCGATGAGTATTTATTGTCGGAAATCAATACTTGAAATACAGGATTCAGCAGCAAAATTCACAGAATAGATCAGAAGGATTTCACACCTTCAACAGCACTCAGACACAATAAGCAGTGTCTAAAATACACGTATGTAAATGACTATTCACAAGCACAGCCGAGCTGATCAAGTTCAAGGCAAGTCTACTAATCGCTAGTCAAAACCAGACTCGCTGGCTGAAACCAGACTGACTGTTGCGGCGCGTATCGCTCTATTTATATCCGGGACCGAAACTTCTGTAAAGATGCGCTCGCGACACAGATCGTGAAATTAGTGGATTTCTCTACTAATTTCTAGAAAAATTCAGAGGGTCCCGAACTCGCCAACATGGTCTCCAAAGTCACCAAATTGGTCGCCAAAGTCGCCAATATTTCGCCAAGTTCCCATTGAATCGCCATTATAATGAAAGGGACGGCGTTGCTTGTGAATATTACAATTTTAACATGAAATGAATATAGCATATAGGAATATAAAGACATTGCACATCCAAATACAAATTATTTACATTATTTTATACAAAATTCGTAACAATATAAACTTAATGCATCACTCACAGAAGTCACTGTGTTTGTTTACAAGACGCTATCCCTAGCGATTCTGGCGTGAACGTTAGTGACATTACACAATGCCCCAGACACTCCCGTAAGGAGAAGAGCTATCTAATGGTAATATTTTGGGTGCGTTTATTCGTTGAAAACGGCACGTTTTTTTTATTACATAAAAACTACGAAAATACGCCACGCGAGTTCGTTACGAGAGTAGCAAGGGTATCCACTAAATGTCACCAATACCTAAGCGCCTTTCGTCCATACAGCAAAATATACTTTTGATGCACAATTCCCCCTTAGCAATCGTCTAAGTTTTTCACGGATAGGATGCAAGTCACAAGGTGTACCCCCCCCCGCTGTCTTTTCCACCCGCTCGCTATCTCCTCACCATGGCGACGTTTCGGGTGGATGGGTGAATCACTACTTTCCTTCGCTTTTTCACTGTTACGCAAAACTGGGTAAATTTCCCATTCACTCCCGTCCGCAAAGAAGTTTCACTTCAAAATTTTTTTTGTAGAGACTGCAATTTTTGAACCCTCCCCCACACACAATTGACCTAGCGCCTTTGAAACATGCGATTGCTCTTATGCGCTACCCACTAAGCTATAGTGTTTTAATATAGTGTTAGAAAATGGAACCCAGAATTTTGCTTATAACTCTGCTATCTTTCCAGATGGTGAATTTGGGACGATTACTTTGAGATCTGCACTTAGAGAGAATGTCGAAGCATAAAATTAGTCATAACAGTTCAAACATTAAATAAGAACTCTTCGTTGAATCATCTCACAGAATATGTAGTGGCGATCACGAATAAATGAAACGCTGATACATTAATCGCTTCTTCTTTGAGTCTCCGTGCTCGATAAATAACATAGCTAATAAAAAAGAAAACTAAAAAATTTCTCCTTTTGCTGAATCGGCAGATGGTTTTATGCAGTTCTCATACAATAAAAAGGACTTTTTGTGTTGGGGAAAAGATTTTAGGCTGAGAGTAACTGGGACAGTTGAAAAAAAAAAATTAGATTCAATCACAGTAAATTGAAGAACGGAATTATTGTGATTGTTCTTGAAAAGGTTCTTAAATTAATTAGATTAATTTTTTTATCTCGATTCAAAACGTACAGTGCACTAATTCTATTTAAATTAGAACCTGTATCCAGAAATAGTGCTGAATCGAACGCACTGTTTTAAATAACAGTAAATAGTAACGAATATTTCAGTACCCGAGAAAATAATACCCTATATTGTTTAGATGATTGTTGATTTCAATTGTTATTCTTGTTGATTTCGTATTTGTGCTCATTTAAAACTAATGTTATTTCAGAACGTTTAAAACTTTTTTTTTTGAAATATTTATTTGGAACACATTTGTAATTGTTTTTTTTTTAAAGAAATGAGTAATATGAGAAAATACTCACTTTTTCACACCCTCATGATTTTCAATTTTTGGTAGAATTTTTATATGTTTTCCTTCATCTCCCAGGATTTCCCTGATTTCATTTACACCAGCAGCATTTCTAATAAACGATGCAAACACCATGTCAACCTGAAAATGAAAGTTTTATTTCTACAATGTATTACAACAATCAAGATTAAAGATCTCTCTGGGGTGTCACTTCATTTCATAGTTGAGTCCTTTTGTATGTCATTTGCGACACTTTACAACTTGGTAACAAATTAGGATTAATTTATGTTCCGATTGTGTTAATCTTTCTTACAGCAAACTTATTTTTCATTTATAAGCAGGGTAATTTTCAGAAAAACATGCAATATTTTTTAATTCTCCAATACAAAGATTTGGAGTTTGATGATTAGATGGTTTTTAATTTCCCAAGATCTCATCGATATAACTTAATATTTTAAAAGAAATTTCGATGGAAAATCGTATACAAAAAGTAGAAAATTTTCCTAGCCGTATTATAAGTAGTTATACAACTTCTATAAGAACTAGGAAGTGGTTCAATGTTTTACCGACCAGTTCGATAAAAGTATCAAGTTGGCAAAAAAGTAATTTTGGGTAACAAAGACAGCTTTATGTTTGTTCAGCTTATTTATTTATATTTTTTTTCAATTTTTCAATTATTTTTTTAGATTTAGTTTACACACTTTTCAGTTCTCATAGATACAGAATCCTTTTAATTTCTTTTACAATTGTTAGTTTACGAACCAATTTTAACATGGAGCTCAAAAACAAACATTTTCGACATTTTTTACCTTTTTATTTTCATGAAGACAAAAAAGTAACTGAAAAGCATAAAGAGATATGAGAAGTTTATGGTGTTGTTTTCTTCAGCAAACACACGCGTCAGAATTGGCTCAAAACAATTTTTTCTAGAGGTTTTTCCTTTAAAGAAAACCAATGGGGTGATCTAGTTTCTGAAGCTGTTGATGACAAAATGAAAATCACATAATTGAATAGAATCGTAATGTGATTGAGAGAATTGCAGTAGCTCTAATTAATAAATTGATTGGGATTCCTAATAATTCCTTCTTTCGTCACTACGATCATAATCGAGAATGTAATCTTAAATTCCATCCAATGTATTGGGGATATTGATAGTTATCAATCAATTAACAATGCTTCTATTGAAAAGCTTTCTTTTATTTATCTTGTGAATTTCATGGATCTTGATGTTAGATTGGTTTTTAGTCAGAAAATCAAAAAAAATATGATTTTTACCCCTGAAGCTCTTAGAACGATTGCCTATTATGCTACCCATGATTGCTATCCTGTTTCTGAATGGCTATGTGTTTACACGGCTGGTTCCTTTTTTGACTTATCTCATGAAGCTGAATCTGGCATTTTCTGTTTTTATTTGCCAGGAAACTTTTCAACCCATTTTGATGATGAAGAGTTATATGTTAAGAGGCCCATGAAGGGCAACACAAGGAATTTTTGATATAGCCCCCCCCCCCTAAAACTAGCTACGCTAGTGCTTTAAGCAATAATTTAGGACAACTCTTCAAGAGACATGGAATGTTCTCAACAGCGGTCACAATTTTGTTCCGGGTACTCCACTTTCAGCTGCAACTGCCACTTCTTAGACTTTAGACTGGGCACAACTGTCTTCGTACTTACCTTTTTCGTTTACCCTCTTCACCTATTTGTATTTTATGTTCCATTGTACAAGATATGAACGTTAACCATTGGAGAGCTAGAAGCCGAATGACCTAATAGTCAAAAGCTTGGCATTTGTTAAATAATTTGAATAGAGTCGTCATATGAGACATTGGAAAAAGAGCAGATGTACCACTTACAAATGCAAATCACATACGATGTTTCGGACTCGTTACTAAGCTAAAAATGAAGGTTCTGCATAAATTGAAAGAAATTGACTTAATACACCTAATCAGTATTTGGGATAAACATTTCAATTGGCCCTTTTTTAAAATCTTTTTTTGAATAAAAAGGAAAATACATGTAACAAGTTACATACTTCATGTTTGAGTCCAAATAATAGATCTTCCTTGTCCTTTTCTGATGTCGCAGGTAAATCCGTTTCAATACCAGGCAAGTTACAGCCTTTACTGCTTCCCAGCATGCCTCCGTTTTCAATCTCGCACACCAATGAATCCGATTCTGAACAAAGGAACGAATCATAAATAATTAATACAAAAAAAAAAATCAAAATCACTTTCTTATAAATGTTTTAAGCAAGCATCCCCTTTTTTGATCAACAGGAGATCAGATGTGATCAAATTGTACAATGCACCTAAAAACTATATTGCAACAAATGTTATTAACTGTGACATTGATGAACTGTTAGCATCCGTGTATGTGTGCGTAATGAGTGAATATTCGGTGTTTTTGAATGTCATTCTGGAATACAGGAAAAGTCTACAATATACCACCCAGGTGTTTAATGTTCATTGCTTGTACGGATTAAGTAACAAGACAAGTGATCAATGGCGCAAACAGGAATTTTTTGAAGGGGAGTGGGGTTGGGATCCAGGGTCGGAAGTTCACCATTCTTGTATAATACCCCAATACGCCACCAAACATATTCCTATGATGTCTATTGTCGGAAGCAAGAAACAGTAAAAAATAAGTTATCGAATAAATAATTACATTACTTATAAATTAACAATCAAATATACATAATTAAATGTTACGTTCTATATACAATGGTGTCCAAAAGTTAAGCATAAATCGTAAAATGCGAAAAACATGGAGTAAATATTCGTAAAATTATTCCACATTTCTTGAGGATATTAATTGGGTGAAGAAGAAACATTGGGCTTATGCATATCTTTTCAGTCGACTACGTCCTGTGCAAAACACCGGCACATGTCGGAACGCGGAGAAACCGATTCACGCAGCATAGGCAGTTCAGACAAGTTTCGTACAACTGCTGTGCGAAGGAACGTTGTTAACCATCAAACAAGGTGAATGATGGCACAAAGACGCCAATTGGACATGTTTACGAAAGGAAAAATCGTTGGAATGCTGGAATCCTCACGATCACAAACCGAAGTGTCTCGAATTCTCGACCAGTCTGTGATCTCAAGACTGTGGCAGAGGTTTCAAAGAACGGGAGATGTTACCGACAACAGTATCAGGCGACCAAGAGTCACAACCCTCGCCAAGACCGATATCTGGTAATAAGTGCGCGACGTCAAAGGGGTATTACTGCCAAAGCACTGGGTTCGGCACTCACAGTCGCCACAGGAATACGAACTTCGAGACAAACTGTTTACAGGAGACTCAATCATGCTGGATTGTATGCCAGAAGACCAGCAGTTTGTATTCCCCTCACGTCTGCGCATAAACGCGCTCGTTTGAACTGGAGTTTGAAATATCAACATTGGAGTGTGGGGAGTGGGCCAATGTGATGTTCAGTGACGAGTTCCGGTTTAGTCTGAGTAGTGATTCTCGCGGGTAACGATATGGAGAGAACGTGGAACACTTTTTGAACCAAGAAACATAACGGAAAGACATCATTTTCCATCAAGGGGGTAATGGTATGGGCAGGCATCATGATGGACGGCCGCACAGACCTCCATTTCTTTGACACGGGGTCTGTGACTGCTCAAAGATACAGAGACGAAGTTCTTGAGCTTATGTTCGCTTGTTTCGAGGTGCTGTCATGGAGATAATGCGCCATGTCACCGAGCGGGCTGATTGATGACTTCCTTGAAACGGAAAACGCCCAGAGCATGTCGTGGCTTGCAAACCTCCTGATTTAAATCCTATAGAGCATGAATGGTATATTCTCGGGAGACAAATTGTAGCCTTTCGCACCACCAAGCTCCGTTACAGAACTGAAGAGAGCTCTCCAAGAAGCTTGGAACTGTTTGAGCCCACAACTCATTCATCATCTCATAGCAAGTATGGTAAATCGCTGTGCAGCTTGCCTGGCTGTCAGAGTGACCACACGTCTTATTAAACTGCATCATCAGTATTTTATTTAATGTTTTCTTTCATTTTTTCTTTAAAGTGTGAATCCTTGCTATGCTCAGTTTTCTTTCAAACTGCTACTTTGGATAATAAAATGAATTATTATCATTCTTTTGATTTGTTTCCTTATTTTATAACCATTTTACACTTGCATATCACGTTTCCCGCCATTCTGATTTACAGTTCCTTCTTTATTCCATAATTATCAATTATGCTTAATTTTGGACACCAGTGTACATAGGATTATAATCAATTGGAGAAAAAAATCAAGGGCGAGGGGGGGGGGCAGACCCGGGGACCCTCCTCCTTATGTGTGCCACTGTAAGTGATTATTATGTTTTACTTTTGTTGTAATAAGTTGTGACGGATCTATACGCGTTTCTACTAATTTCATTTTTTCCCTTTAAAACAAAATATTTATTTCAACCAACCTTCATCGAGAAGCCAAACGTTATATATGTAAATGAGGAATATTATATAAATTCGGTTTTTGCGAGTTGAAGAGAGTGACGTAAGAGGTCAAGTTAAGTTAAGTGACGCAAGTGATCTGTTGACACGTAGTTGTTGACAAGCTGAAGTTGATACGTTTGATGTGTGCAAGAAGAAGTGGTTAGTGAAGATTGAAAAGCAGTGGAATTAAAGATTACTGAGCGTGGAGCCATCGTCATTTGATCAAGCTAAAGAAAGTTCCTGAAGTTTCCCATGAAGGATCCGAAGCATTAAGGATTCAGGTATCGTACTTTTGATTAAGTAAAAGCTGATTATTAGTGTGCCACGTAGTTGTAAATGAGCGTATTTAAGCTATCTTATATTCAGTTGAGGGTCTGTAATATTATCCCCGTATTAGAGTATCTCACATCTGCACTCTACCATTGTTTATATACCTTAATTAGAATTGTGTTGTGTCTGTTTCAGAATCATCAATAAGAATTAATAAATCAAATTAGATTGGAATAATGTCTGTTGATTATTTAGTTCCTCCTACACATCTAGCCGGGTTTACAGATAGACAGGAGGGTTCGTATCTAAGGGGTAACCAGAGGTTACCACAAAGTTATTCTTGATTATATATTAAACTGCGAGGAAAGTTTCAAAAGGGAGTTCAACATTTTTTTTCAAAGATAAGATAGTACGACCAGTGAGAAATAAACAGTTACCATACTTAACTACATTCTATTCTGGTTAAACGAAGGAAGTGGCGTCAACGTAGGATGAATGACGCATGCACAAAGCACCGATGAAGAGAGAGTAGCAACGAGCTGGCGTGCCCTAAGTTATATGAGTACTAATCCCGATGGCAGGCAGAAGCGTTCTAAGAACGTGGCCACCAAAAGAAGTGCATACTGTTATACGGTATGAACGGACATGGGAGAGTAGTGTGTTCGTCGTCCATAGACGTCTACAGAACCGTGTACTGTGAAGAGGTCATGTTTCATCAAATGGTTGGTGGCTACATGTTCAATGAAAGAAGGCAAAATGTCGAGGATAAAGGTCGAAGTGACCATTTCTCCTCAAAGAAAAACAAATTGCTAGATTATAGTACATGGTTTGACCGGAAAGCAGAGGCGTAACGGAGAACATTTGGGGCCCCTTGAACCCTGCTCACCCCGTGATGCGGAAGTTGGGGGGGGGTGTAGGTTACGCCACTACCGGACAGGTGTATTACGGTGTCAGTGACTTCCACATTCCGCATTGCTTCTGCCAGTAGCGCACACAAAAAAATTTTCAAGGGGGGGGGGGTCCCAACTTGTGTCATACCTCAAGACAACACCAATTAATTTTTCTAATTTTGTCGATTTTGTTAACAAAAAACAGTAAAATATAAATTAGTGAATTAATAATTAGCATTAATTAATAAAATAAATGTTAATTTCAAGCACTTAATTAAATTTTACGATATATTTATGATTATCATCAACCGAAAAGGACTCAAGGGCTTCGAGGGGGGGGGGGTCCGGACCCCAGGACATCCCCCTTGTGTGCGCACTGGCTTCTGCTGATCACATGATCCATGATGTTTTGGGTCTTAGAAAAGAGAGAGACAGAAAGAGTACCCAAAGAAATGAGCTCCTGTTCAGAATGCGCCTTGAGACATTAGCGGACTACATTACCAAAAAAACTAAGGACACCTTAATGACGGGTAAGCCTCCAAGTTCAGCAGTGTGGAAATAATTCTTTCCAAACAATGCTGAAGTGGATAAGGCTGTGGGACATTTCTTTGTATCGTAGGGTGGTTAAAAAGTTTTTAACAAAGTGTTTTCTTTGATTGGAGGGGAAGGTCGTGGTAGCTTAGTGGTTAAGGTCACGGATCATGGCTGGCGTGTCATGAGTTCGAGCCTTGTGCCACTGAAGACCCATCGTGTAGAGGAGACTGTTGAATGTTAAATCTATTGAGGCTCAAACGTCCTCGGTGTGGTGGGGAAGATAGGAAAGGGGGATGTCACTAATAGCCCTCGTGCAGCTTCATAATGCGACGTAAATATAACACTCTCACTTGAACAGATGGCACGCTATGATCAATGTCTGAATGACGTTCTGAATGTGTCAAAAAATTGTTCATAGAAAATGATGTAATTTTTTGTGCGAACAGTTACCGTGTGAAAAAAAATGAAGAAATTTACTTTTAAAAACTCCCTTGTGTTGTAATGAACGTAATTATTATTTGCGCTCTAATCTTACACATATAAACATATAATGCAGGTCATATTTTTTAATGGCTTTATCGAGGAAAGTTTTACAAACATTTTAAGGGGGAAAATGGATATTTTCAAGGATTTGTCTTGCTTCAGGCATTAAAGAGCTACAATATTTGAATACTTAAAAAGTCATTTACCAATCGATTTCACTAAAAGAGATATCAGCCCATCGTCTACGTAAATGCGATCTCCTTCTTTAACTACTTTAACGATGTTTTTATAATCAAGGTAGATCAGTTCTGCGGAGCATTTGTTCCGGTACTCTTCGTCAGTTGTTATTTTTACTGTATTTCCCTTCATTAATTCTACTTCCGCAGTTCCACTCTGAAAGTAAAAATACATTTAATATTTTAAAACAATACATTTCATCTGAATTTTTTTAAAATTAGAGCTTAAAATTTTAATACAAATATGGATATAAATTAGACGTAGAATTAATTATTCAGCCAAAGCCAAAAATAACTTTACAGACAGCTAGCAACACTAATTACTACTTTAATTTAAAGGTAGAAAAATCTCTTTTTAGAACGTGCGACTTTTACTAGATTTATAAGATAACATGCAGAGACGTCTTAAGGCATGGGCCAACAAGGCCCGGGGCCTCATCCTCGGTGGGGGCCTTGTTCCGTTCTCGACTCTGTCTTAATAAGATCATGATCCGGATAATTTTAATGGTTATATATTATTCTCGTACATATTCTCTGAAAAACAGTGAATTTCAAACTGCATGTCAACTAGTAAAAGTGGTAAGTCTGTATTATGGGATGACCATTGTCCATATCCAGGCTTAGGACTAATATCTTAAACAATCATGCAACTCATTTAAATGAAATGTGGCCATCGGTCGAGCCAGTTTGCGCCTTGGTTTTTAAGATAGTTGTGCACATTTATTTGTTTCAAATGACCATTTGAACGAGTATTTGACAATGCATGCTATATACTGTATACTTTTAGAATTTCCGGTAGAGCCTACTTTTGCATAGGGGCCCAGGGCCTCAAGAATCTTAAGATTTGTCTGAGCCTTAAGACGTCCCTGATTATATGTAGAAACTTTAACATCATTAAAGCAAACTGCCTTCAAATTTTACAATAAGGTATAATATACAGGGAGTATTAGTACAATGGTTACAGACTTTCAGGACAGACAGAGACCTTACGATTGAAAATCATAAAGTAATGCATGATCGGAAACGTATTCCTGGCGTGGTAGTGACGACACAAAACACAAGGAAAGAAAGACCATAAATAAGGGGAGAAAACACGTTTATATCATCCTTCGTACAGAAAAAAAACTAAGAAAAAGGGATATTAAAGAGACAACGTTGTATATCAAAACAGGTGTTCGAAATTACGACTCCGGATCTTGATGCAGGCCTCACGTCTCTGGCGCATTGAACCGGACACAGTGCCGATTTAAACTCCTTTCGGGGCCTGGGCGCAAAGGATCTATAGGTCCCCTTGGCACTGGCGGATCGAAATTTATAACCAGCAAATCTGGTTAAGTCCAGCTTATCCGGCCCCTTTTAGGCCTTTCCGGGCCACGAGCCCCTGCGCACCCACCCCAAGAGCTTAATGGATAAACCGGCACTGACTTCCTGAGTAGCCGCAGCACTGTTTACGGGATTTTCGTATACCACTGATTTGACGTATTTCCCATATGAAGTAATCGTAGTTGAGTTTTCTTTTGGAGCACCTAGCTCGTCAGGGCTTTAATCTCCTGTCGTGAAGTGATAGATAGCTTGACTTTGATTAACTTGCCCATTTTTAATTAAGGGTATGAGAAATTAAAAGTACATGAGATACTCAAAAATAAGAAAAATTTAACCAGAAATATGAGGAAAATTAAATAAATGCATTTAAACGTAGTAGTTTACAAGAAGATTCGCATAACTGGGATCAGAATGCTAAAATTATCCTGACTTTCCCAAGGCCAATGGCAGCCTTGCGTGAGAGGACTGCTCGTCCAATGGGATTGCAGCTAATCATGCCAGTGTTGTTTGCTTCGGTCCCGGAGGGGGAACCGTCGCTGTGGTCGGGTGAGTAGGCTTCCAAGGTCCGTTGATTTTTGGAGCTCTCTGATTGGCTGGCTTGACTTGTGTGTGTGTGTGTGTGGTGTATTCATGTGAAAGATTTTAAGATGAGCTTTGCAATAATTTTGTATAGTGATGAGATTAAATGAAATTTACAATGAGCTTTTTAGGGTTTAGGGTAAGAATTAGCAGAAAAATGCATATTTAGGGTTTAGTTTTATTAACGGATCTCGCGATGGCTTATAAGAATATGCTTAATTTATCATTATCATTTTGCGTTTTTGACATGTCCTCTAATGCCTGGAAAATTTCCGGGAGTTTAGAGGTTATATTCTGGAGTTCTGCGGTATAGACCGCGAAGTTTCCGAAATTTACATTTGAGTTTGAGGGAATGGGAATCCCTTCTTTTTCGTTAGAGCTATTGGCGGAAGATGCAGCGATCTACTCTCGTGGTGCCATCTGGTTTTTTTGGTTCGTTACGACAAACGCTAGCATAACTAACGTCAGCCATAACAGGTCACGCATTAGGGGGTATTGGAGTATTTTTGGTTTCATTGATTGGTTTTTCGGTTTTCCTGGGTTTCGGGAATTCATTGCATTTTCTGTGTGATGCGATGTGCCCGTCTTCGTCGCAATTTATGCAGTGTGGCATTTCACTTCTTCCCTTTTTGGGACAGTCTGAAGTGCGATGATTTTCACCGCATTTAATGCACCTTGGGTGTCATTCTGCAATTTTTGGAGGTATGCTTGAAATAGCTACAGTTAAAACACTGTGTGACACCCGGTTTCCTACGAAACGGGTCGATCGACACAGATATATAACAAATATTTTTTACATTAAATATTTTTGTGTGGTCTTCTGAAATTTTAATTTCTACCATGAAAAATGGGAGTAGGGCTTTGTTTGAGAATTTGCGCAATTGCGCTATTTTCTCAATTTTAATCCCTTCTTCCTTGAGGTCTGACTCGATGTCTTCGACAGCGGTGTCTATTGGTAGTCCTTTAATGACTACTTTGAGGGGTGTTGATATGTCTTTTGTGTAGAATTGCGCTTTTTTAATTTCCAGCAATTTGATGATGTTATCATTATCTTCTTGCGATTTAGGTTGTACTTTAATGTAGTCTCATGTTGGCTTATTAACCGTATTTGGGTATTTTCTGAATATTTCTTGTAGTATTAGGTTATAATTTTTATTTATTCACATCATTATTGACTTGATTTTTGGTGTTATTGGAAGAGGGGGGGGGGTCGCTTGCATCTTCCGTATTTTTCACGGTTTCCAAAGCCGCGAAGCTATTCTGAGTCGTGCATGTTTGCACTGGGGGTTCGTTAAGCGAGCGAATTTTTTGGGAAGTTTAAACTCCTCCGGTCTGGCTCATTTAGTTTTATTTTTCTCGTTTGCACTGTTGAGATTGGTTTTTCATTATTTTCAATTTTATTTTATCTACTGCTTTTACATTGTTTTCCTTAGGCTTAACTTTACTAGTTGGTATAGGATTTTTTTTAGCATTCTGATCTTTTTGGAAGTTGTGGGTCGGACAATTTGCTATTGGGCAAGAAACCAAAGCTATCTCACCTAAGACTGTCTGTATCTTGGGCTCCAGTACTGTATTTCCTGCCGGTATTTCTCCTCTTCTTCTTTCGTAAGGATTAGCATCTAGGTTTGTGTTTCTAGGGTGCTCCTGGAGTACTTCAATCGATTTTCCTTCGATCTGGCAATGGCCCAAAGGTGGGAAAGGTGATTGCATACTTCGACATCTGGCATTCCTGCCTCCATTCTACCATACTCTGGCATTTCCAAAGGTTGATCCATATTGAATTTTTAAAATCGGTATTCAATAAATATCATGCTCAGAAATCGGACATAACGGCTTTCTTTATCGAGAATTTCGTAAGAGAACTTCGTACAAGTGAGGTCTGGCGTTCGAACGGACCGATGCATAAGACAACTAATGTTTCGTTTTACGTAGCGTCATCTATTGCGTACACCAGTCAAGACTTTCCAGCATTTTTGCTGTTCCAAGAACAATAAACACGTTTTCTCCGCTTATTTATGTCCTATCTTTCTTGTGTTTTGTGTCGTCACTTCCACGCCAGGAAAGCGTTTACGACCATGCATTGCAATGTGAATACATATAGTATAAGTGTACTCTATCTGTCCTGATACACCCTATAGTATATATATTATAATAAATATGTTATATTATTTAAGGTATCCGACTGGTTGCGAAAACTTTTGTTTTTAATAAAAAGAAGATATGAGGATTTTTTGTTGTTGTTATTTTTAGATTTGCTTAGTGCATTTTAAGAAAAATCTGCTAAAATTAAGAAGAGAAAAAGAAATTATTATTACTAAAATGGGAAAAAATAGGTAAAAATTGACAAAAAATAGCATAAACGCTGCCCATTCTGCACCAAAGTTTTATGAACAAATTTTCAATTTTTTCAATCTAATATGTTGCTATATTATTCAATTTTGAAATGACTTTCAGGATAAGAGATATTTTCTTTTTTACAAAAACTAGAGCACTTTATACTTTACTGTATGAAAATGCTTAAAAAGACAATGATTATATTCACATAAGGGACTGTAAATTTTGTAATACAACGGTGATTGACAAATCTGAAGGTTAAAACAATTGCACTATTATGCAGAACGAACAGAAAAAATTTCAATTAATTATGTTCAAAACTTGTTTAGCAACCACTGATCCCGTTTGATTATTTTCAAAAAATCACATTTCGAGTAAAACGCGTTTTAAAGTATGACTTCTTGATTAAAGTAATGTCATCTGCTTTTACTAAAACACTTGTAGTTTTTGTTCTAGTAAACGGAAAATGATAAACTCGGTATTTTATAAAGCTAATAAGATGGCCCATAAAATAAAATCATAAAAAAAATGTCAATTTTTGGCGAAATTCACAGTTTTAGGGTAGTTCGCTGTTATGCAACATACTCTTGATAATGGGTAACGCAGTAAATATTCCTTCTCACACAAAATAGGTAAAGGGGGGAAAAATCGAACTACAAACAGATATGAATTTATTTGATGCATCATCGTGGTAAATCCTTGTACCAGCTGACCTAAAAGTCCGTCAACATTCGAAAATTCAATAATTCATCTAATAATGTAGGGAGAGAGGTAAAAATCGGCACACATGTTTGAAACGGGGAAAGGTCTAACCTCAGAAGGCCACAACCAGTCTTCATAATGACGACGCAGAAAAGCAACATTGTTAAGTCAAAACTTGAAAGTAACTGTGCGTTTTCATTGACCTGATGTGATATCACGGCTACGGGTTGGTATTGTTGTGTGAATATTGAATCGGTGCGATGGTGTGTTTTAAGTGTGTCAATTATTTTCTGTTAATTATATCAGCTAAGTAACAGCACAGATTAATACAATTATCTATATATTTCTCTATTTAATCTACCAGAATCGAAAATAAAAAGAAAACAAGCAAACGAGAAAAAGAAACTTCAAAAAAAAATAAGTAAAAAAGGTCATTTTTAATTTCAGTGAACATAAGCATTTTTTATTTTTGTACCTATCATTAATTTGTAGCGGACAGTTATTGGCTTGTTGGTTTACTTTCCCTTATATATTAAGAGAAGAAAATAAATAAACCCATAAATGTTCGTTAAAATATGATTTTCGTTTTTAAAATAAAAATACTACATAATATCAAATCACGTGTATTTTCGTATACTAGGGCATTAATGAAAACTTACTCCTTCAAACAAACCAGTACGAATCTCCGGTCCTTTTGTGTCTAGAGCGATGGCGGCTGGATAAGATGGCAAACCTTGCTCAGCAGCTACTTTCTTTACAGCCTCTCTGGCATTCTGAATTGATTGCGCATGGTACTATAAACACGAAGGAAAAAACCTTATTAGAACACCAAACTGACAACCTCTATAGATTTGTCTTTTCATAGCCCCGACATTATTGGTTCGAGCAAAAATTGATGCGAGATTATTTAGAAAGGAAATAAATATGCATATATTGTTGCCCATAATGTCTCTTCTTAATGTCTATGGTATTTAACCGCTTACCCTACAAATTTTTTTGAAAAAAATTGCAACAAATCATTCCATTTTTTAAATTTTATTATTAAACACAAGGAAATGAAACAAAACAAAATATTTGGGTTTTAAGTCGAATTTTAAATTTTTTGCAGGTGTAAAAGCATTTAATTTTAATATTAGTTTATTATCCCGAGTAATCTCGGGAAAATAGAAACAGTTAAATTCTAGTCTTTGTATGATAGTTTTAGAAACAAGGGAAACACAGAGTGATTACCTGGCATTCCGTACACTGGTATCTGGTCTCTTTTCTTACTGGATTAATTCTGGAATCTCTTGTACGGGAGCACAGAGTACACTGTCTCAATAAGGCTACAAACGTCTTTAATAAGGATACATACAGAATAATCACTTCCACTATTTTCAATGTCCACCATAATCACTATCTGAAAAATCATTGCTTTCGCTATCTTGCATCATTGACATTATCTTATTCTTTTTCAACGCAACTATCCATTTTTATACATTTATAATCCACAAGCCGACGTGTACTATACAACAAGGAAAACATGTGAGCAGTCCCTCTAAAAGAACCACAAAACCAACAAAACTTTGCAACTGTCAATCAAAGCTGAATATTTCCTTTCATTTCCTCCAGGCTGAGTAAAATCGTAGTAAAACAGATCGTACTGACAAATTCTGCTTCTCCCCAGTTTTCTCGGGATAATAATTAACTGAAATATATGCGAACCCGAAATAACTCGGGATAGTCAGGCAAGTGGCTAACTATTTTTTCATCCCATCTAATCTGTTTGGGGATTAAAAAAAAACCCCAGCAAACACTTATAATTAATTTAGCAGAATAACAACAGCGGGGTTAGTCGTTTTACTGGTCTAGCAATGCAGGAACCAATAGGAATGTAAAATTTATCTAAGAATATCACTTTCCTTTTAAGGGACGCAGCGCGGGCGAATGTATTGGTTGGAAATTCAATACTATTAGTCAAAAAAATATGCAAGTAAAATAATGAAATAAAAGAAAGATACAACACAATTATCACAGAACGAAACGAAAACCAAGCAATATTTTTTTATTCAATCTGCCCATAATAAGGAACGCAGTAATTAACTGGTGTATCACGTACATAATACAAAAAATGGGCCAGGACACTAAAGAAAGAAAAAGAAATTCCATAGTAAATGATTGAGTGGGTGAATTCGGTAGTTTATGGCGTAAGAGTTAATTCCGGCTAAACTACACCCGATATTTGTTTAGTATATTATATAAAAGGCAAGAAATATTACTTATAAAATAATCGATAAAGCCAAATTAGGAGTTGTGACATTTGAGATAAATAAAAAGGCAGCGTGATATTTATTAATTTAAACATTTAGTTTATTTACGTAGCAGCTATCAATTAACACTTTGAAGTTATTAAACTATAGTTTAGATTTATTAGAGTCCAAGTTCTGTTAGTGAGGGAGAAGGAACGTCTCAACTCTACAAAAGTTATCAACCGACTCTCTCTGACCTCTTTAGGCTTTATTTGGATCATTGCGGTAGTCCACCTATATCGTCGAGTTGAATCCGATTCGTGGGTGGAGTAGGGGGTTCCTCGTGGTGTCAAAGGTTGCCGGAGACAAGACGGCGCAATATTTTAAGGGTCTAGGTCTTGCACGTGTTGATCATATCCACAAAAAAGCTGATTCGCAACTGAGTGGCGGTAATCGTTACAAGATAAAATAATTGGATGGGGTGCTCCCCCACTAGGTCAGATAAGGATAAAACAGATGAATGCATGGAGAACATTCGGGAGGATCATCAACGAGTAAACATCAACGAGTATCCAATGGCAAGCCGAATCCGTTCGCACAGACATTACAGACTATGCTCTAATGACCGGTTTCACGGAGAGCAATCTGTTGACCTGCAGACTCCAATATCCTGACACATCGTTTGAGTGTGATGTGGGATGTGACACATGTATTATATCAAACAGTGGGGCTTCTAAGAGTAAAGTGGTCGTTGACGACCAAATCGCACAATCCGCTTGCACATTGCCTGAAATACCTACACGTGGCTAGGTATACTTCAGAATTTTATATCAATGTTCTTGCCATAAAGTCGACTCGTGATGTCGAATAGATCACATACCACAGGATGACACAGATCGGTGTAGTTTTTTAACGCTTCTGCAACACTCATGCTGTCAGTACTGCTACAATGTTTAGGGACGTCGTTGAGAATCTATTTATGTAAGAGGAAGATAAATGGCGACAGCACATCAGTCATAAAAATGCTGAAAGAAATATCCAACTAGAACGGCGCGGAGTATCTTTAAAAATGACTATACAGGCAGCTTAACCTGTTCATTTCATAAGCTTCTAAACTAAATACACTGCATCTATTAGGTAATAAAATGATATATATTTATATATCTGTATCTTAGAAAATGTGTTCAAACATAAATAAATAGAAGGATTAAACACAATTATGGAAGTACGTCAATTTTGTTTTTATGTTTAACACTATATAAAATCCGTTTTACAGAGTTAAATTATTACTTATCGATTCAGTAAGCAATAAAAAATAAAAAAAAGGAATATTTTGAAAGAGGTATAATTAGAACTAAGTTTAAAATTTAATAGTAATAATTCGCTGATTCACTTTTTATTCTAGTTTTCTTATTGAAAGGATCTGACCCAGAGACGACACATTTTTTGCTTAATGACAATATTAATCAAAATGGAAATAAATTTAGGAAATCTTCTGTTCTTTTCGAGATGCCGCATTTTTTTCTCTCTCTATATATTAAAAGTTTTTCGTGATGCCGTAATAAATTTATTTGTACATAAGGTCATTGTAAATAAAAGCAACTACATTTTTACAACAGAATTGAGCAAAAACACTAATTGGAAAGTTTTACATTCATGATGATGGTGATATTTTACATGAGCGGGCAAAAAATAGTCAAACGTGACGATGTATTGTTAATTTTAGAGCCAATTATGAATAAAAATCATATGCAGAAAATATAGAAATACAAATTAAAATATGGAGATTTCTTCTTACAATATATTAAAATATATGTCTCTATAATACATCTAAATTACAGTTTTACAATTTGAGCAATTAGTATGAACAAGTGTATAATGTATACAATAAGAGGGTTGGTACCCCCCCCCCCCGAGTTTGTATAAGTTTTTTTAATCCTACTTATTACAAGTGAATTGGCGATTCATATCTTCAATGTAAAAAGTCTAATTAAATTACGAAAATAAACTTAATAATTTGTTATAGGAAAAGAAAATATTACTTCATATGTGCCGTGTGAGAAATTTAGACGGAAAACATTCATGCCAGCTTTAAGCATTTCTACCATGGTTTCCACTTTTTGAGAAGCAGGACCTAATAAATTACCAAATAAAAGTATAACTCATTAAAAGATATGTTATTAAAAGATACGTTACGTGAGTTAACAAATTTATTTGCATTTAAAGAAAAATAAGAAGCTTGTATTCACATCTGCTTTCAAGGTTTGTTCAAAAAGTTTCCGACCGATGACCAGAAAAATTATCTTAGTTATTTTGCGGGATTAGGATCCTCTAGTCAAATTCAAAGTAGAGCACTTGTGCCTTCACACACTTAGCCCAGCATTCCTTCCACTGCCGAAAACATTTCTGGGAGGCTCCTTTTGGAATAGTTTAATATTTATTTTGGAATTTCAACTCCGTCGTCGCGTTCTACATTATATCATTTCTATTCTGAAAACGAGATCCTGCCAATGATAGTTTTATTTCCGGGAACAGCCAGAAGTCAATCTAGATTCAGTGTTGATAATATCCAGTAAATCCTGTGCAACTGCAAAACGGAGTTTTTTCTGTTCCAACAATCGAAACAAATTTCGCAGATGCCCTTCTCATTATTTATACAAAATTGCATGAGGAGAACCTGTACTGATCTCAACTTATTCAGCAGTCTCTGGTACGGTTAAAGGACGATCTTTCATTCCTGGATTTTCCACTTTTTCAACAAAAGCTACATTTTGAGCGATTTATAGCCTCCCAGAATGCGGGCCACTCTCTACCGGTGTGCGGCCATTTTTAAATCGGTTAGACCAGGGGTGGCCAACCCGCGGCACGCTTGCCATGTTGTGGCACGGCGGAGTTGTAACAGTGGCACGCGAAGACTTAACAAAAAATTTAAAAACTTGAAAAGACAATAAATAACATTCTTTTTACAATTTTATTGAAATGTAGTTGTCTCAAACAAAAAAAACAAAAAAAATGACCAGTACAAAATTTATTTTAATACACTTAATTGAGTTACAATAGAAAAATTATCACGTAGAGTTACTTCTTCATTATTGTGTGCGCTGACTTTCCAAAGAAAGTGCGCTCGCGAGATTTTTGAGTCAGAGTGAGCGTGTTTCAAAATATCTGGAAGAAAACAATGAATTGCCCAATGAGTGCTTGTTACTAAAGAATGAAGATTGGCTATGAGATTTAGCCCTTCTTACGGATATTGCGGGACATTTAAATAATTGAAGATAACAGGGAAAATTGGATTTCTTCAAACTTAGTTGGTCGTATATTTTCTTTTGTGTAAAAGACTTGCTTTTTTCTCTAGATTTTGGAACCTAAAACCTAAGTTAGTATTTTTGTCTTATATTATTGTTAAATTTTTACTACTTAGAATTGCATAAAAAATGTGATATTAACTTAAAAACATTTTTAACGCAAGTAAAAGTTTTCAACTTACACACACACACACACACACACACACACACACACACACACACACACACACACACACACACACACCACACACACACACACACACACACACACACACACACACACACAACACACACACACATATATATATATATATATAATATATATATATATATATATATATATATAATTTATAGGAAAAGTTAGAAGTGGCACGCATAATTTTTTTAAATCAGATAGTGGCACTTCTCCCAAAAAGGTTTGGCACCCCTGGGTTAGACCCTTAATTTTTGTGACCCCTATAGCATCGTCTTTAAGCACTTTCTGAATCTTGCGAATTGTTTCGCTTAGAAAATCACCAAACTTTTATAAAAAAATGTGATGCAGTACATCTGCTCAAGCCGTTCAGTCATCTTTAGAGATATAAAAATCCGACGAACACATAAAAGCACCTCACGCAATCTGTAGGAAACGACTGGTACACTGGAATGAAAGGAAATTCAAGTCGTTCAAAATAAACTACTTCGCATCATAACGAACGCACCTTAGTACGTCCGAAATGATGTGATACACAATGATCTACATATGGAGTCGATTTCTAACTACATCACTTAGCTATCTAGAAATATTTTTCTTTCCATCGAAACACACGACAACCCCATCATCAGTGCACAAACACTCTTCACGTATCCTCATCCTAAAATTAGTTAGGCATACTTTAGCACGAAGTGGAGGAATCCGCTCCGCCCACTCTAACACAACATTCAACCCCTTCACACTCTATTGAACAACACAAACTAGCTTCGAACTGCATCCTGACAGGTGGTGAGAGCGGGAAGTCACCTGACCGCTCCTCGTTCCTTTGATTGCTGCCGCAATCCATCGGCTTTCCTTCCTTGCGCTTCCCTTCATTCTCTCCCCCCGGTTCGTTCCACGCTTCGCGGGTCGCCTTCACTTGGGAGCCACTTCCTCCGCCCCCACACCGGGGCCTCTTGATTTGTTTTGTATCTCCGTCATGGTTGATCTTTTTCGCCCATCTTGGGTAAAAGCGCTGCGCGCTGCAAGCCCGCTTCTTATCTAATTTTAGTAGATTCGGCCTGTAACATCCTCCTACCGCCACAACACACCGGAGGGGCGGAGAAGGTACTTCGGTATGAGACTTCGCCAGCTGCTAGTTAACCAACATAAGGGGTATTAATACTTAAAAGTAACCATTAGAGCAGCGTTTCTCAAACTGTGAGGCGTGCTCCTAGGGGGAGAGGGACTATCCTATCAGGAGGGCGCGAGCATATCGCAAAGTCGAAAATAAATGATTATTTTAAAAAATATTAATTTACTGAACGGAAGCAAATGAAAATACATTCTGACACATAAGAAATAAAATATATATTTACTTATAAATATATCAGTACTGCACAATGTGCATTTCATCAATACTAAGTAAATGAGCTAAGTTAATATAAGTTAATTTAGTCATGGGCTTGTCATATACAAAAGTATATACAAAATTTAATGCTTATCTTGATAATTTGTACGGTTTATAATTAAAGTCATATTGTGGCTTTAGCATCAAAGTACATTATTGTTGAATTCAGTACATTGTTATTGTATGAAGAAGGGCGCGATGAAAATTATGATAGAAAATTGGGTCGCAGACATTGAAAGTTTGAGAACACTGCATTAGAGGGTTTTACAAAATTATTTACGCATTTTATCAAAGCGTTTGCTGTGTTTTTTTTCAAAGCAAATTTCTTGGTGGGCAAAATTGGGGAATATTAATTATATTTATTTACAGACTCAAAATTAGCAATTCTAAAAAAGAGGTGTGTAAATAAAGTTTATAATGGGTATGTGATTAAAATCGCAGTCTAAATTCGGGAACAGAAATCAAACATCAGTCGCGACTGGCTCTGCAGAATTTCATTGTATATATTTTACGTTGTATCTGGGAACCCTACTGGTTATATTTCGTGCAAGGACTTCGAGGCTAGGAACCACGAGAGTGTCGTACCATTCTTGAGAATAATAAATGTAGGAGTTTTTGTATTATCCGCTGGTGCTAACTTAAATGCAAAATACACTAAAATTAAAAGATCAAGAGACCATAATGGTGACTCGGACGTGATCTGAATATGTAACCTTCTGATGTTTCGTGGCGCCGTCAACCCGCAAGAAAAGCAACGAACATTTGTTTGTCATCAGACCCACTTAAACGCAGCAATCGAAAGTCGTGAACCTACTTGACGCAGCAAACAAAAGTTGTCAGACTCCCTTGACCCTACAGCAACTCACACGCTCACTATAACAACAATATCGTTTATTCGTCTATTCACCGATTCACTGGTGGGGAAGTATTGCAGAGGTATTATCTACATTAGCCAGTAACAGCCTCAGGACAAGGTGGATCACTTTTGTCTTGTAGCATGTTAAGTGCTTATGAATCCGTAAGTAGCGGGTTCTATCCTCCAGACATGCGCCACTTCACATCGATTATTATATATATATATAAACATTACGAGGATGAATTTTTATAGAGTGATGTTTAAAATTTGATAGAAGTTTTTTACTAGCTCCTTAAGATTAATTTTCATGCAAATCTTTAAATCTTTGTATATCCTCATGTATTTTTTTTAATAAGTGGCAGTTGCTTGACTTTGAAAATTTTACTGATAAAAAAAAAATTAAAGTCTTTGTCCTATTTATGGAGTCACTATTTTTGAACTCTTCCTTGAGGCTGAAAAGCATTAATGGCATTCATAACGAATTAATTAAAAATATAAAAATACAAGAAGCTACACTATTTTTACGTAGTCATAACATTTTAAATAAAAATTGGAGACACCAACCGATAGTGCATATTATTTTAGTAAGTCTTGGATATATCGGACGAGAATCTATGTCCAGGGCCTTATGATGCTTTAATATACAACATTCTTCAGCAGCAGCAAATTGACTGACATTGATTTCTGAATCCATCTGCAAAAATATCGAAACATTACTGCGAAAGAGATAAAATATAATACATTAAAATTTTTCATGTATAAGGAAATTAATTACTATAGATATTTGTAGAGTTTATATATTTACATAAATATTTCGAGATCATTGTCTTTCATTGGCGATTAATGTGCATTTGTGTAACCTCTAGTGATACAATGGGCTCGATTCATAAGGTCACATGAATGAAAAAACACATGTTTTCTCGGTTGAATTCAAAATAAACATTAAACTAATTATACAGTCGATCTCGCTAATTCAAACTTTCAATAATACGAACCTCTCGCTAATTCGAATTATTGCCTCAGTGCCTAGAAAAACTCTTGATATTTTGAACTAAAACAATACGTTTTGGTACACTCAATATTTCGAAGTAAAATCAGTGGCTGGCCAGACTACAACAAGCAATAATTCGAAGTTATCTCATAAAACTCTCGACAATTCGAACACTTATTATCTAGAGTCCTGTAGCAAACAGGTTGGAGCTTACATGTTTTGTGTTGTATTGCCTCTGCGTGTTTCCCCTGTAACGCAGCCCCTTTGTAGACCATCGATCTGCTACCCATTCTTTGTATTTCCCAGTTCCCCAGGCGAAAAGACAGTTTTATTGCTTTCCTTCTTTAAGTGGACAGTTCTGTCCGTACCTTTTGTCAGCCGTCCATATCGTTCGGTTAACACGTGGCCTTATTATTCCAGAAAGGATGATATGCTATTGTAAAAAAGAGATGCGTAGGATTGTATTTTTTGCGTGGGACTGACAAGACGATTTATGGCTCATCTGCGTGACTTATAGCATGTGGCCCCAAATAGGACATGCTCTCCGGACTGGACCCTGCTTTGAAGAACTAAAGACGTTGGGGACAGGGGGAACTCGGTGCAAACCGATTTTATTTCCAATGACGAATGGAAATAAAATCGGTTTGGAATGGATTTGGTAGGGAATGAAAGAATATTGTTCGAGAATTACTATATAAATGTATTGTTTTAATACAGAGGGTTTTTAACTTCTGTATAATATTTATACTGTATATAATAAGTATTTTTTAAAAATACTTTAAAGTAATTGTATACATTTGTACAATTGTTGCTTTATTACATAGTTTAAAATTTAAATGTGTTAGAAAAAAAATTTCACTTCGTATATTTTGGGAGTTTTTCTTACCCTCTTGATAATTCGAACTCTTGATAATTCAAAGTTTTTCATTGGTCCCTCCATCTTCGAATTATCAAAGGTCGACTGTACTTGTTGTTCTACTCGTAAAATTTCAAATTTTATAATTGGGTAAAGATGTTCGAATGTCATAAAAAAAAAATTCCTTCAAAAAGATTTTTAAATTAAAAAAAAACGGACTATTTTTATGGTTGTACTTTTAAATAAAATGCATTTTGTATATTATTTGTTTTACTTTTGTTGACAAACATATACTTTTTAAGAGAAAGTTTCTGCAGAGAGCAAAAGTTGGCAACAACGAAGCGCATGAACTGATTAGCTGGAAACATGATTGCTTTTATCGCGTGATTACGACGTCACAAAGGTTTTTGAACTGACTGGCTGGAAACACGTGGTAGTCATTATCATGTGACTATGACGTCACATGAATTTACCCCATTGTAGAGAAAAAACAAACGCATTAAGGCTTTAATATTGACTCCTGATGCTAATTTCGAAGATATCAACGCATGATATTATTTACAAAAGAAATTAAATATTACCAGTGATTGAGGGAATGGGCGTGACTATGAGGGGGCGGAATTATGGAGCAAGAATAATTTCTGGTCATTCTGTGCCAAAAATAAGATTAAAAAATAAAAGTAATAAATCTCTGTAATACTCTCATGAATTTCGGCCCCCAAACACACTTTTCACTCTCCCCATTTTAATAAAATATGAATTTCTACGCTTCTAATGGGGCAAAAATTATCATTTTACGTGCAGTACAAGTATTTTTAGTAATTTTTTGAATATGTTTTACCACCTGTCAAAGTCTACTAAATCCATTACTTAAATCCATTTTTCTCAAAACTAATATTTTTACCATATAAGGAATATTTGTTCCTAAACTACTGCATTTAACAGCTTATAACTTTATGCATTGTTGTTATTACACTCTAATACATACTTTAATCGAGGGGTTTTTTCAAAAAAATATTCTGACTTAATTTATAGCATTAAACATCATGAAATGTTGCTGTTTTTGAAAAAAAAAAACCAGATTTGTGCAAAACATATTTTTTTTAAAAAAAATAACTAGACATCCTATTCATAAAATCTCTGATTAAAGCATGTATTATAGTTCAAAGAATATTCAGTAAGAAAATTGGAGATTTTTATTCAATAGAATGTTTATAAATGTTCCTTAAAAATACCTATTTTAAACATTACTGAGATACAGATCTTGTTTCGTGAACCTATCCCCTTAAAATATTAAAAACAAGATATATATATATATTAAAATATCAAAAACATTGCAAATAATAAAGAATAAAATTTTAACTAAAATGAAAGAATTTAATTTTACAGAGAAAAACAAGTAGATCTTATAAGGGGAGGGGACTACATGGGAAATTCATTTGGAGACGAGACATTGCTCTGTCTGCTCCGAATTTTTGTGCCATAAGAGACCAAATCGTGTACACACGTTTCAAACTTTCAAAATAGAGAAGTGCTAATTCTATTCAATCAATCGAACAATAGAGGGCAAAACAAAAGTGAAGGCGGGAATTAGTCTTCCCATTATTATAATAGCAAGGACAATATATTGTATCGGGCTTTGCGCTTCCCACAGGTGTATTTTGTAAGATCATGTAGATGGGAAGTTATCTTCCCAAGGCCCACGAAAGGATTAAGTCACAGAGCAAAATAAAAGCAGCTGACACATGGCTAACCAAAGGATTCAAATTCACTTGAGTCACAACATCGTTTGATGATAAGTAGATATCGCCGACTGCGACAAATATATGGTTATGAATCCATACTACCGAGCCTGAAGTGATGCGTATAGTGCAGGGGTAGCAAACCTTTATGGATCAACGTGCCATTTTTTTTTTATTTTAAAGAAATGTTTAATGAGCTATATACGTGCTGTCAAATAATTTTGACTTGTGATTGTTGGGAAAATAATAAAACTAAATACTAAACACTCAAAACTCTTTATTTACTACGAAAAAATACATTTTGCATTGTATTGTTGTAAATGTTTAGTTATACGTTGAATCAAATTAAAGTAACCTTAGTGGGACTACTGTTGTTGCAGATTAGATGCCAAATGTTAGGATTATCTATATAAATAAATAAAATTGAAGTGTCTGTTTGTAATTTCAAATTAGCAGCTTTTTACTAAATGCATTTTAAGGAATATACGATACTTATATCAAAAAATCAATTTTTAAAATTTTTGTCTGTCTGTCTGTTTGTTCCGGCTAATCTCGGGAACTTCTGGTCCGATTTTAAAAATTCTTTCACCAATGGAAAGCTACATTATCAGCGAGTAACATAAGATATATTTTATTTCCATATTTTTACGGGAACGGGAACTATGCGGGTAAAACATTGAAGTTGCTTACTTCCCGTCAAGTTGGCGCAAAATTATGCATTTGGTCAATAATGGAAATTCACATTTCACATTTTCTCACATTTGTAACAAATAACTGAAACATAGTGTAATTTAACATCTTTACAAAAAGAAATTTTTTAAATGGTTTTTTATTAAACGTCTAACGTTTATTAAGTTACGATTGTTAAATGTCAAACTCAAACTTTGAGAAATATCGCCAAGTTGGCTAAGAAGTTCTCTATTTCGACAATCCCAGATATTGTAATGCAAATTTTCTCCCACTTTTTAAAGAGGGAAACAAAATAAAGTTTTAGCGAATTGCGCGCGCGTGATATTGAAAATTCTATGGTAATATTAATTGACAGTTTCACATAAAAAGTTTTGATTACTTTCATTAGTTTTGAAAGTATTTATTACTTTGAATTTTTTTAACCTAATTATACAATATTCATATTTTGCACAAAATTTTTCACTTATACTGAACCTAGATATTTTACATGGAGGTATTACTTTGAAGATATACTATGGAGGCATCCATACAATGTCACTCTCCGAATAACATTAGGGAGCTTTACGCAATACTTATTTCATCTTCAGTCTTTCTAATCCTCAAACTTTTTGGAATAAGTACACGGCGGAAGATATTTTGCAACGAAAAACAACCAAATATGCCTTTCAATGAACACATCGACAACGAAACGCAATAAAGTTTTTCAGAATGGTTAAGGAAGAAGCTACATGATTTTGGAATGATTAGCCCTAGACGTGTGGACTGAAATGGCTTCGATAATGAAATTACTTGAGAATTAAACTACGATTTTATAGCATTGCAACATCAAGTAACAGAATTTATCCCTCAATTAACTCCAGAACAAAGTCACGTTTTCCAACAAGTGTTACGCAAACTGGAATCCGGCAGTGGTGCACTCTTTTTTCTCGACACCCCTGGAGGAACCGGAAAAACGTTTTTGCTAAACTTATTATTAATGACCATCAGAAAAACCCAGAAGATAGCAGTTGCTATGGTTTAAATTCGGAACATTATGCAGAGACGCAATTGAAAATCGGTTATGGATGTTTGGATGTAAAAATGCTGGAGATTATATTTTACTTCCAGAGAATTTTGTAATGTAGAAGAAAATGATGTAAATCTTATTGCTCAAATTTACCCGGGCTTGCAACAAAATTTAAATTAGGATCAGTGGTTGCGAACAAGTTCAATATTGGCGCCCAACAATGACATTGTCCATAAAATCAACATTGAAAATTTAAACGATGTCTTGGGGGGTATTGAAGAAATATTTATCAATGAATACAATCATGGATAAAGAACAAAGTACTTCATATCCCACGGAGTTCTTAAATTCACTTGAACTTTGGGTTTACCTTCACATAAACTTCAATTAAAACTAAATGTACCAGTTTTGCAAAATCTCGATGCTCCTCGACTATGTAAAGGAACGAGGCTTTGGATCACAAAACTGATGCAGAATTTCTTCGTGCCAATATTTGAACATAAGTTCAATTTCCAGTTTTACTGTTGCTATTAACAAAGCTAACATTTCAGGTAGCAGGGGTGCATTTGGAAATGCAATGTTTTTCCCATGACCAACTATATGTAGCCTGATCGGTGTGTCCAATGCTCAAATCTTCTCATATTTGCAACTGATGGAAGAACATACAATATGGTATACAGTAGCATCTTAGAATAATATTCTGTTTTGAGTTCTTTTGAAGAGGAATTATATATTAAACGTAGATACTTTTGATTTTTAAAAATATTAATAGTTTAAGTTATTGAATATTTGTTGTTAATTATTATAATAAATTACGTTTTCAGTTTTTTTAAACTAAGCTCAATTTTAGACATTTTAAATGTTATTGGTTCCAGTCAAGCAATAAAAAAAATTACCATATTATATTATTTACTTTCTAATGATAATAATTACGACTTTGACAGTTATTTAAAGACATCAACGTGAGCGGAGCCGCGGGTAAAAGCTAGTAAGATAATAACAAACGAAAGTGCTCTCCGCCGTCTCGCGCACCATGACCGATCACGCACGTTTATTCGTAATGCTTCATAGTTCGGTGACCGATCGTCCTACTTTAGGGAGGACAGTCCTCCTTGTATAGGTTCTATCCTTCTTCAAAAAGTGTCCTCCTACATGACCTCCTTTTCAATATTTTAAAACTAATCTGTTAATCTTAATTTAGAGATGCCAGACCAAATTGTTACTCGTAGGTTTGAAGAAATTAGAACATTGGATGCATATTAAAATTCTGATAAATTAGAACAATAGGAAAATCAACATGTAGAAATTGAAAAAAGATGGATGGAAATATTTAAAAAATAAACACATCTCGTATGAAAATTTAGCTATTCTTGTTGAATTCACGTTGTGCTGCCCAGGAGCTAATGCAGCAGTTGAAATAGTTTTTTCAATTGATAATGATTTTTGGACAAATAAGGAACTAAGATTGAATGCTGATACTTTAGTTTGTAGCCTTTACCGAAAAATTCAATATGAAGGATATTTTTTGCTATGAAATTTTTGATGCATTAGAAAATGATATATTGACAAAAAAAAAATTCATTCAATTTAAATAAATAATTAAAGGGTATCTAAGCGTAACTAATGTATTTTTTTGAGTTAGTTAATAAAATGTTTCATATATTTACGTTGTAATTTTTTTTCTTAAATTTTTCCTCCCCCTCCTTTTAATTGTAAAAAAAATTAGTCACCTTTTTCATAGTGAACTTTGTTAATTTGAGTTAAAATTCAAACCGTTTTGATCGGCGGCGTGCCCAAAATATTGTGTCGCGTGTCATCAATGGCACGCGTGCCATTGGTTCGCCATCCCTGGTATAGTGTGACGACATTACTGAGAAAGAGATGGAATGTAAACAAGCATACATCTCCAGTTTGAGATGCATTGTCTTTAACATCCTGTCGTACACAATTGTAACCACCCATTCGCATTGTCATGGTTCTCTTCAGAAAAGTCTCCTGAAGAGCAACGTTGCTGAAATGCTAAGATATCAATGCTGTGTGCATTAGTTAAGGTATTTATACATTAAGATTATTTGTCTTACCTCTAGCTGTTTCTATATGGTTATTTCCATTAGAAGATTTCGTTTCACGTTAAACTCAGATTCAAATTGCTATAATGACTGCGGATTTCATACAAGCACACGCGATGTAATGTTATCTCTGAAGATGATATCACACACTGGTACTTTATACCTGTATGATGTCTCAGGTGTCAATTACACGTTAATGCGGAAAAATAATACCTCGATATTTATTCTCGAATTCAATCAGCATTACACGTTTCGGTATTGTATGCAACTATTAACGTGAAGCGAGGATCAGGTATTTCTAGTTGTTAACATATGTAGTTTCAAATTAACTGTTTTATTACATTTTAAAAAAATATTTTAACATGAATTCTGCAGAAAATAGTTCTGCAAGACCTTTACGCACAGAGAAAAGAAAAGTGCGATATAACGAGCGTCTGCAATGAATGAGGAAATTACAAATTTGATGCATATAAATTATATCGAACTAGAATCCAAGTGATTTTTAGTTATCGCAGTATAAGGATGAATTCATTCCTCACTATTATTTTAAAAAATGAGCAAGAAAATATCGTGGTGAAAAAGCGTAATTTGAGAACATGACTTAACAGCTATGAATTAACTCAAAACCAGAGTGTTTACTGCAATCCAATCCTTCGTGTAATTTGGCTGGCCCAGAAATTGGTATATTTCCAAATTGGAATTTGTGCAGATTCCCTAAATTAAACGATTGTAAGGGATCTGCACAATAGCGTACTAAACTTCAGTGTGGAACTGCGGGAAAACATTCAGAGTCCTTCTTAAATGAAACTTTGTGACGATGTTTACAGGCTAGTACTAACCATTTATAAATTTAATTTTAACAGTTGTAATTGAAAGGAACACTTTCATGCCTGCTACGTAAATTGATTTTTTTAATTTCATAATTATTTTACACACTCACACAAGCATATATGTCTCAATTGATTAGTCTGATTTAAATAAGTCCTAATGTATTATACCTTTGACCGATTTCGCCAAAAATGACATCACCAATTCAAAAAATGTCTCCCAATGCTTCATCGTTATTATTACCATATTTGAAAGTGCGCTGGAACTTTTTTTACTATGGGCTGTATATAGCGGTTTTTGGCGACGTCTTCTAATTTGACGAAATTGGTAGATAGTATATTACATAAAATACCCTTTTTTTTAAAAAAAAATTTCAAAATTACATTTATAAATATTAAAAATGTAAGTCTAATTTTAAAAAGGAATTCTAAGCGAATACCTTATGCATCAAAAGAAAGAAGAATCAAAAATAAATATTCGTTATTTTTAAAAAATAAAATTTGAAAAGATTGAATTTTTATGAATAGTATTTTAATACTGCTCCATTGTCTTAAGAAATCTACAATTTAGTTAATGCAAATTGAATAATAAATAACTGTGCTAATTAGAATTAAAACATACCGACGAAATTGGCATAGAGTGAAGGAAAGTTTTTTTATAAGTACTTAGGTGATTACAGTTGACACACACACACAAGAAATAGAAATAATAGGCCACTAACTACTAATATATTAAACCTTCGACCGATTTCGTCAAACCCAAAGACTTCGCCAAATGTGCGATATGCAGTCAATAATGGAAACTTTTCCCTCGAATGTGCGAATCCAATAATCGCACTTTTGGCGATGTCTTTTGATTTGGCGAAATTGGCTGACGGTATAATATGTAAGTACCCAATAAAAGTAATAATGCGGGAAACACATGAAGTGATCATAGCAATTTCGTCCTCAGAGATAGCGTATCATTACTGCACAGAAACAATCAAGAAAACGCAACTTCGCTCTCACGGGATTGCAAACCGAAACAAAAATCGCAAAAACGGAAATATTTAGTCAAACTTTCCTTAAACTAGAAAATGGTTACACATTTTATATGTATTCATATCGGTGCAAATCCATGATAAGAGGATAGAAGTTTGCTCAAACCAATAAAGTTCTACATTGATTTTTCGTTTGAAATTAATGTATGAAACGTTTCAAATTCATATCAGGTGTCCCTCAAATGACCGATAATTTGAAATCTACCAAAAAGAAAAAAGAAAAGAAATGGAAGGCCATAGAAATGTACGGTCTACCTGCATTCAGCCTTGATAATTAAGGAATTCATTCTCATCAAGTTTCAAAATTAGAAACAACGTTCGTCAACAGGAAAACAAGAAACAAAAATGTTTTTTGTCCGTTTTATCAGACACGTCAAACATTCTGGCGAGTTCCAATCAGAAAACCATTTCCGAAACTGACGCCAAAGTGCTGATGTGTTACCGAAGTGGAAATAAAATTTTTTTATAGCTTTCCCAGAAGAAGCGCAATGTATTGACGAACTTTGTAAGTAACTTGGAATTTTTTGCAACTAATTTTTTTCTGGTAAATTCCAACGAGAGTAAACCATTTTTGAAACACACTCCAGAATGCTGACGTGTCTAACGGAACGGACTAAAAATATTTTTTACTGTTTTTTCTGTTGACGAACTTTTGAAACTGTGAGGATAAATTCCCCCAAGTTATCAAAGCAGAATGCAGCCAATCGTACGTTTCTATCGCCTTCTTTAACAGATTTCTCAAATCATCGGTCCTTTTTGGGACACTTGGTATATTCTTATGATAAATTAAGTATATATAATACTTAAAAGGTATAGCTCTCTCTCTCTCTCTGTCCATTATTGAACGTGTCGAAAAGAAAGGTGCTCGCTGATTAAAACCAAGACATTCATTAACAATAAAGGTATTGGCTAGAGCAGTGGTTCTTTAATTGTGGTCCTTCCTAGGGTCCTTCCTAGCGGGTCCTTGGAGTCTCTCATGTAACATTGAGATTTCCCTCTTTTACAGGCTCTGAAAGGCTTCGTGGAAAAATTGAAAGATGTGCTTTACTAGACTAGATTACCAAATTGTCCCCAACAAAAAAAATGAACTAAAGCTTATTTTGATTAAGAATACTAATTTGGGGAGGGGTGTTCAAATTCTTGGCGGTAACGCAAGATAATATACATAAAGGGGGTCACAGCATACATAAAGGGCATTTGAAAGTTTAAGAATCGCTGGGCTAGACGGTAGATTAGAGAGGCGGTTGGATTTGACGTTCATGGCGAGATAACGATTTCATTCCGGTAGAACATTTTATTTGGCAACCCTTATACTTTGAAATGTGGACTTATCCGATAATGCAACGTGTTCTTTATACTTGATTATTTAAAATTTGCATGCTTTTAAAAATACAAACGATTCTGAGTAAAATCACACACACACACATATTGTTCTTTAATAAATATAACTTCTTTCTAATGGATTCGCAGATTTATACAGTTTTCGTTGAAAGTTTTTTTCCGTTCAGTTTCTCACTATTTTGTTGTTCCTTCGAAGTATCCTGAACACTAAGTCTGACAAGTATGTTTTGCGATTTCTTAAAAAAATTAATGTCTGTGGCATAACGGTGTACGTACACTGCTGGCCACCATAAATGCAACACCAAGAAAGACAAGAGATAGCACAACAAAATTTATTTTGTAGATAACATGTTGACCAAGCATCAAACGATTAAATTTATATACTTCTGTGAAGTGTGGTTCCTGCCAGAATCAGTAGCCAGAGTAGCCACCATTGTTGGAGATCACCGCTGCCACACGCCTCGGCATTGATTCAAAGAGACTTTAGATATGATCTTGGAGTACAGCAGACGAAGCAGCTTCCCCACGTTGCCAAAGTTGATCTGGTGTGGCAGCTGGGGGTGTAATCTGGGTCAATCGTTGAGCAACCATGGACCACATGTTATTTATCGGCGAAAGATCCGGAGAGCGAACCGGCTAGGGAAGCAATTCAATCTGGTGATTGACGAAGAACCTTTGGGCAATGCATGCCACGTGTGGTCGCGCATTATCCTGTTGAAATATGGCTGTGGCCAAGCCCTGAAGGTAAGGAAGGACAAGTGGCTCCAACACCTCGGAGATGTAGCGCTGGCTGTTTAAAGTACCGGCAATGCGTACTAGAGGAGTGCGAGAGTGATGTCCAATACCGCCCTATACCATAATACCCGGGGCAGGACCAGTGTGGTGGTGCATAACGCAGCTGTTTGGTATCCTCTTTCCACGGTGTCTCCAGACTCGAATACGACCATCGTGGTGTTGCAGACTCGTCAGTAAAGACAACTTCATTCCATTCTGCCTCCCACATCCTTCTTTCATCGCACCATTGACGGCGGAGACGTCTGTGCTTCTGCGTCAAGGGTAGACCAAGCAATAGACGTCTTTGGACAGACTACTCTGCTGTAAATGGCGTCGAATGGTACGCGCAGACACTGAATAATGCGTTACAGACTCAATGTGCGGTGCTATGGTTCATGATGTGACTGAGCGATCCGTCACTGCCATGCGCACACTTTGCCTGTCCTCACATGAAGTGGTGCAGTGAGGTGAATGCGATCGACCGCGTTGGTCCGTCGTACCCTCCTGCATTCAACGGTCACATAACCGCATTACAGTTGTTTGGTTTCGTCCAACACGACTACCGATTTCCCTGAAAGACAATCCACAATCTCGGTAGGCCACTATCCTTCCTCTGTCGAACTCTGATACTTGATCAAAAGCTGATCGCTGTTTTCTACGAGACATAATTGATCGTTTTTTTAAAAAAACACAATTGCCGAACTTGAAATCATTGAAATCTCAAAGCCTAAAATAGCGCTTTGAAGTGGCGCCACAGGCGTGCGTGATGTGTGCCTGCCCTGAAATTCTAATCATTTGCGTGTCTCACCTCCGCTAATGCATGTTGTAAATTTCATGTTATTTGCGTGCTTCCTTCAGGATATTGCATTTACGGTGGCCAGCAGTGTATTAAAGCTTGTTTTTGGAAGTGTAGAATGTTCGAAAGAATGCTCTGCATTTAATTAAAAAGGAGGAATCGAGTGATGGATGTATTTGGGAATGCCAAAAGACAGGTATTGTTACGAATTTTGTGCAAAATAGTGTAAATAGTTTGTATTTGGAGTGTAATGCATGTATATTACTTATGTTTTATTTATTTTATGTTAAAATTGTTATATATATGCAAGCAATGCCGTCCTTTACGTTATAATGGTGAATCAATGGGATCCTGGCGAAATCTGGGAGATAGAGCCAAGTTGGCATCATTTTTGGCGAGTTCGGGACCCTAAGGATTCTTCTAGAAATAAGTGGAGATATCCACTTATTTCACGATCTATGACGCAAGCGGATCTTTCTCGAAGTATCCGCAAGGGCTATAAATAGGGAGATGCTAACCGAAAAAGGGTTAGTATGGTTTTGACTAGCGATTAGTCAGTATTGCTTTGACTAGAGATTAGTAGACTTGCCTTGACCGTGATTACTGATTAGCTCAGCTTTTTAATTGGACGAGCGGTGCTTGTGAATAATATTTTACATACGTGTATTTTGGACACTGATAATTGTGTCTGAGTGCTGTAGAAGATGTGAAGACTTTCTGAGATTTATTCTGCTATTATTGCTGCTGGATCCTGTATTTCAAGGATTGGATTTTTGACAATAAATTCTCATCGCTCTATAAGAACTGTCTTATTCTTTGTGATTGATTCGCATAAAATCCTCGAACACCGATTAACGTAACAATAGGAATGCGCATCGTATTAGAAGATCTATAAGAGAGAAGAATGTCTGGTTTGAGGAAATTTGGATAAGTGTATATCAAATTTTGATGATGAGGAATAGGGAGATATGTGATAATCAATTCGATCCTTACTTCGCGGAGCTGAAGTGGAAAAAAAATGCTCAAATCCAGCAATCTGAAGGATTTGTTTTTACTTTTTCTCGGGGACACCAAAAGAGTTTTACCCACCTTCAAAGAAACTTCTCCTATAAGCAAAGGTCAAACTTTTTCTTTAATTTCCTAATTTAGTGTTTCCTTTTTCCTTAGTTTTTATATTTATTCTAATCTATGACTGATAGACCTTTATTCTAATCTTTAACTGTTAAATTTAAAAGTATTATTTGGGTACTTATACGTACTATCGCAACAATGGCAATGTCTAAGATAACTCGCCAAATTGGCAACCCCAATTTGGTGTATGTCATACGTGCTGAATTGGCAACTATATGTTTCCTTTCATATAATGTCTCCAGCCGGCTGGATGGCGTGGTTAATTTGTCGCTGGCATTCCACACCCAAGTTGCGGGCCCAAGTAGGTGGAATTTCGTGATGCAGAAATTCGATAGTGACCATGTTGTATGATTATATGACATGTAACAGATTCCTAGAGTGTCTGTTTGGCTTGGGCGCTCTCGGCAAAATTAAATCCTAGTACAGGTTCGCCTAGCCAGAGCTCCTCTGACCAGCGAGTCCCAGTTTCCTCTGTGGAGGAAACTGAGCGTCAAAATTACCTGCGATGATTGGTATCCACCTATATGGCGCAGTACAAAAGAGTGATACAAACTCCTGGGGATGTACTAGGTCTGCAATGGTAAAAATACCAATCCGCAGCCCCATTGGATAAAAATACACTGCTGGCCACCGTAAATGCAACACCAAGAAAGACAAGAGATAGCACAAGAAAATTTATGTTGTAGATAACATGTTGACCAAGTATCAAATAATTAAATTTATAGACATCTGTGAAGTGTGGTTCCTGCCAGAATCAGTAGCCAGAGTAGCTGCCATTGTTGGAGATCACCGCTGCCACACGCCTCGGTATTGATTAAAAGACACTTTGGATGTGTTCTTGGGGTACAGCGGACCAAGCAGCTTCCACACGTTGTCAAAGTTGATCTGGTGTGGCAGCTGGGGGTGTAATCTGGGTTAGTCGTTGAGCAACCATGGACCACATGTTTTTTATCGGCGAAAGATCCCCAGAGCGAGCCGGCCAGGGAAGCAATTCAATCTGGTGATTGACGAAGAACCTTTAGACAATGCGTGCCACGTGTGGTCGCGCATTATCCTGTTGAAATATGGCTGTGGTCAAGCCCTGAAGGTAAGGAAGGACAACTGGCTTCAACACCTCGGAGATGTAGCGCTGGCTGTTTAAAGTACCGGCAATGCGTACTAGAGGAGTGCGAGAGTGATATCCAATACCTCCCCATTCCATAATACCCGGTGCAGGACCAGTGTGGCGGTGCATAACACAGCTTTTCAGAATCCTCTCTCCACGGTGTCTCCAGACTCAAATCCGACCATGGTGGTGTTGCAGACAGATGCGTGACTCGTTAAGAAAGACAACTTCATTCAATTCTGCCACCCATATCCTTCTTTCATCGCACCATTGGCGGTGGAGACGTCTGTGGTTCTGCGTCAAGGGTAGACCAAGCAATGGACGTCTTGCAGGCAGACCGCTCTGCTGTAAATGGCGTCGAATGGTACGCGCAGACACTGAATGATGCGTTACAGACTCAATGTGTTGTGCTATGGTTCGTGATGTGACTGAGCCATCCGTCACTGCCATGCGCACACTTTGCTTGTCCTCACATGAAGTGGTGCAGTGAGGTGAATGCGATCGACCGCGTTGGTCCGTCGTACCCTCCTGCATCCAACGGTCACATATCCGCATTACAGTTGCTTGATTTCGTCCAACACGACTACCGATTTCCCTGAAAGATAATCCACAATCTCGGTAGGCCACTATCCTTCATCTGTCGAACTCGGATACTTGATCAAAAGCTGATCACTGTTTTCTACGACACATAACTGATCGTTTTTTGAAAAAACCACAAGAAAAACGCAATTGCCAAACTAGAAATCGTCGAAATCTCCAAGCCTAAAATAGCGTTTTGAAGTGGCGCCACAGGCGTGCGTGATGTGTGCCTGCGCTGAAATTCTAATCATTTGCATGTCTCACCTCCACTAATGCATGTTGTAAATTTCATGTTATTTGCGTGCTTCCTTCAGGGTGTTGTATTTACTGTGGCCAGCAGTGTATATAGATATAATTTTACGAATACGGTTGCGATAATACGTAAGTACCATTATTTGTATTTCTCTTTAATATTGTTTTGGAAAATTGCATTTTTTAATTTCTTGGGACAACTATCGGTAAGGTATTATCGCAACCGTATTGGTGACATTACATGAAACCAAGCACATGGTTGCCAATTAAGAGCGTACGACACATGCAAAAACAAGGTTGGCAACTTGGCAAGTTATCCTAAACGGTGACATTGTTGTGATAGTACCTAAGTACTAAGCTATTGATACGTCTTGATAGTTTGGTGTCCACTTACAGTCGCCAAAAAATTGCCCTCGCTATCTGTTCCTCTAATCTACAATGGTACTTGCGTATTATCGCAACCTATTGGGGATATTTTATGAAACGAAGCATACGGATGTCAATTCAGAGGGTACAACACATTGCTTTTTCATGGAGTTGGTGATTGTTGCGACAATACGTAAGTACCTCTACAATTTAACCAAAGTATTTAAAGCACAAGTGCTTATCAATACTGTGAAATTTCTTTATCGAGCAATATATAACTAAACTGTCCAAAAATATGGGTCTAACATTGCTTTACATTTTGGCTGAGTCCTATTTTAGCAACACCTTTATTTATCGCCTTCATTGCGAATTATTATCCCCATAATGGATAGAAGTCTAATGCAGAAAAATGAATGGCTGGCGCAATTTGGCCCAATTTGTTTTTCTTCTTTACCAAAAGTGTGTTAAAATGGCATTTTAACATCCAACTGATTAATATTCATGTGTCTTAAGAAACAAAACAGATAAAATAAATTTTAAAAGACTTTTTTAACAATTAAAATGTATCAAATAAAAATATAATTTTTTAAAAAAGGCTTACATGTTGTTCCAGTGACAAATATGCTGTTAAATTTGCTGAAGAATATTGCAAATCGCAAGAAAAGTTATTTGTTTACAAATGCTTCACCTACTAATTTTCCCAATTCAAACGTCCTTTTGACACAGACAAAATGCTTTATTATTTTAAATCATCATCCAGCGACAATATTGATAATACACCAGCATATTTCATTCATTGTATTCAATAGGAAACTTTGAAGACATGGCACATTTAACGAGCATCAGCCCCCATATCGCAGTCGTATTAGTGCAGATAATGCACGCGGAAAAATTAACGCAGCATTTTTACGAAGCAAAAGTATATCATCCCGGGTTACTAATTGCAATTAGTGTGTGAGTGGGTTTTATTTTTTTCTCATAAATTATAGATTTGGCTGTAATACGCCAAAAAGTCGTTTAAAATAAAGTAAAGGTAATAAAACCAGATTCCCAATGGGAAATAAAATCACTGTAAAAAGTCAGATACATTAAAAAGATAAAATTCCGTAATGAGATGAGAGCAGTGCTGAAAATGTTGTATTTTAATGAAGAAAGCTATGAAAAGGAAGTAAATACTGGTGAAAGAATTGTTAACTCAATTACTGAAGCTCTAAAGGTTTGAATTGAAAAAACAGGGAAGTAATTTGTGTGATATTAGTACCCTACGCTCCAAGTTGGGTGATAATATTATAATGTGGTTACCAGGTTTTTCAATGTTTGGTACTGTGGTTGCCATCCCTATTACGTATATCACAATGAATTTTTTATTGTTTTGTTTTTATGACGGTGGCCCTATTACCTTCACACACACACCAGACAATTTTAATTCGATTTTCTTAAAAATCTAATTACACTGCTGGCTATCGTAAATGCAACACCAAGAAAGACAAGAGATAGCACAACAAAATTTATTTTGTACATAACATGTTGACCAAGTATCAAATGATTAAATTCATAAACTTCTGTAAAGTGTGGTTCCTGCCAGATTCAAAGAGACTTTGGATGTGTTCTTGGGGTACGGAAGACCACGCAGCTTCCACACGTGGCGAAAGTTGATCTGGTGTGGCAGCTGGGGGGTAATCTGGGTCAATCGTTGAGCAACCATAGACCACATTTTTTCTATCGGCGAAAGATCCAGAGAGCGAGCCGGAAAGGGAAGCAATTTAATCTGGTGATTGACAAAGAACCTTTGGACAATGCGTGCCACGTGTGATCGCGCATTATCCTGTTGAAATATGGCTGCGGCCAAGCCCTGAAGGTAAGGAAGGACAACTGGCTCCAACACCTCGGAGATGTAGCGCTGGCTGTTTAAAGTGCCGGCAATGCGTACTAGAGGAGTGCGAGAGTGATATCCAATACCGCCCCATACCATAATAACCGGTGCAGGACCAGTGTGGCGGTACATAACGCAGCTGTTCAGCATCCTCTTTACACGGTGTCTCCAGACTCGAATCCGACCATCGTGGTGTTGCAGACAGATGCGTGACTCGTCAGTTAAGACAACTTCATTCCATTCTGCTGCCCACATCCTTCTTTCATCGCACCATTGGCGGCGGAGACGTCTGTGGTTCTGCATCAAGGGTAGACCAAGCAATGGACGTCTAGCGGACAGACCACTCTGCTGTAAACGGCGTCGAATGGTACGCGCAGACACTGAAGGATGCGTTACAGACTCAATGTGCTGTGCTATGGTTCGTGATGTGACTGAGCGATCCGTCATTGGTCTGCGCACACTTTGCCTGTCCTCACGTGAAGTGGTGCACTGAGGTGGATGCGATCGACCACGTCGGTCCGTCGTACCCTCCTGCATCCAACGGTCACATATCCGCATTACAGTTGTTTGGTTTCGTCCAACACGACTACCGATTTCCCTGAAAGATCTCGGTAGGCCACTATCCTTCCTCTGTCGAACTCGGATACTTGATCAAAAGCTGATCACTGTTTTGTACGAGACATAACTGATCGTTTTTTGAAAAAAAAAAACACAAGAAAAACACAATTTCCGAGCTTGAAATCGTCGAAATCTCCGACCCTTAAATAGAGCTTTGAGGTGGAGCCACAGGCATGCGTGATGTGTGTCTGCCCTGAAATTCTAATCATTTGCATATCTCACCTCCGCTACTGCATGTTATAAATTTCATGTTATTTGCGTGCTTCCTTCTGGGTGTTGCATTTACGGTGGCCAGCAGTGTATTTCCATATTTAACATTGTCGAGAGAGTAGCTTTTGCATTCTGTCGTTTATTTTAACATGGATATTTCGAACATTATTGCTATGTACAAGGATATTTTTAAAAAGAATAAGAGGGCTCTGCATTTTTTATGGACCAAAAAGATTGCCGAATTCGCACTTTCTGTCAATATTGTTTTTTAACCTTTTATTTGGCTCACGAATATCTGAGATGCATAGTAAAAATAATTTTGATGTCGCACCCACAGAGTGAGCGTGAAAGGGCCCTTTTACTTTTGTTTTTTTTCACTTGCAATAGGGTTCAGTGTTTCAAACGCGGTCACCCGCTTGAAAATTAGGGAGTTAGGGTCCCTTGAATCTGATAAATGCCACGCGTTGACCAACGTAATTTTTAAAGTCTTTCTAATTTTTGTTTATTTTTATCTTTTTCTGTAACGCAGAGTGTAGTTTTCAGTTTATGCTAAAATATAACTCGAAACTAGCACTTTGCAACTTCTTTAAGATGGTTTTTCGGCTGGTAATTGAGGTGCATCTGAGCGATTCCGTGCAACACCTGAGAATAACATTCACATGCCCAACTCATTACGATTCAGGATTGAAGAAATATCTGCTGTACAACGTCCTTTTCAAGACAAAGAACTAAAAGAAAAAACACCAAGAAAATTGAAATTTCTGACCATATCTTAAATATTATATTACGACGTGTGTAACATTCGTATGTACCTAACGGAGTCAAATTGTTGCTAAAATAATTTATTAAAGAAATGTTTTCAGCATAAATTATGCTTTTGATTACTTTTTTATAGACGTCATTAGTTTTGCTCATTGAGATGGTTACCAAATAAGGTTTCAATTTTCTATGTTTCCTTTATTTTTCAATATACAAATTGTGAAACTTGAATTTAATTTTTTTTTCTTTTTGGGGCCATTTTCCTGTTTTCTCCTACTTCACTTTTAACACATCGTATCTCCTTTGTTTTGTGTCATTTAATACTTAAGGACTATTGAATTTTTAGGTGCTACAAGTAGGTAAGTACTTCTATTACTTTTTACTTCACTTACAATTCCTTATTTCGATAGGTAGGTAATGCTATAGATCAGTGGTATTCAAACTTTTTAATTCAAGGAACCCTTAGAGCTTAAAGTGCTTTCGTAGAACCCCTAGAATTAGAAAGTGTTTTTGTGGAACCCCCAGAACTAGAAAGTACTTAGTGGAACCCCATTCCCTTCACATACTTCGCAGAATATATCTCAAAATTATATTTAAAATAGATCAAAGTGTTATAGACGCTTTATGTAAAGGTAATTAAAAAGTATTGCATTCATTATTAAAAAAATCTAATCTAATTTTTTAATAAAAGTTACTCATTAATAATATTAATTTTTGATCCAAGTGCCCCATATCTATGCAGTATATATTTAGTAACCGGGATATGTGTGTTTGTATTTTTTTCACACAAAGTGTCGAAGTTTGGGTCAATTGAGATTAAATGCAACCGCATTCCATATTCTGAGTTTAATTTGTTTTATACTTTGTCTCTGTAGCCACTTGCGTTGAGAAATACATTTCACTTAAGCACAATGTTCTGAATGGCATTAAATGCTTATACCTGTGCGAAAAATCCCATGTATTTTGCAAGAATTTGCAATCAAAAATTTAGATTTTAACACCAAATCTGTTGATACGTTGATAAGTTGTATCCTCTCCTTCCTTATAGGTGTCTTTTCTACGAAAGTAAAAAAATTACATTTTCCATTGGAAAAATATACTGCTGTTTGTGAAAAATGCAACACCATGAAGGAATCATCAGAATTAAATGAAATTTAATGCACAAAGGATTTAAACTAGTACAAATAAATGACGAAATTTTCAAAGCAAAAAAACTATATTAAGTGTCCGAAATCAGTATTTGGTGTGTGTCTGAGTAAAGAATTCTCATCTAAGAAAAAATCTAAGGCCTTTAACTTACTTGTTTTTGAAACATCTTTACCTTTTTTGAAAGCATAGATTTCTGCTTTAAACTCACTCAATTATGCTTCTGTAGCTAAAAATTCAGTACTTTTCTTTAACTTATCTGCAGTTTCATATTTATACACCTTATTACAAGGATCCTTAGCTTTGATGTTATTAGTGAACATAAAAATAAAACTAAAAGTTCTAATTAATTTTATGAAATTATTTGTAATATAAAAATTTGAAGTACATTTATTAATTGAAAGAGACACAGCACATTTTTTTTTAGTTCATCATTATAAGAAGGATTTGGAAGGAGCTTATATTCATCATACGGCTTGTAAATCTGGACCCGAGAACCACATTTCTTTCTTTAAAAGTTCATGTACAATGCAGCCTCTAGAAATTAAGTCGGAAGGATTGTTCTTAGAGCTCCCATGTTTCCAGTGGCAGTCTTTTTGAAAGTGTTTAGATCTCCGCCACCCTGTTGCAGACAAATGTTTTGAGTTTATGAAGCTCAATTTTTATCCGATCCTAAAGCGATCACTGAGTCTGCCCACAACCAAGTTTTATTAATAGACAACTGTAGAATTGGCACAACCTTTTTGATTAATCTCGATAGTAGTAAAGCTGCAGACAGTTCCAACCTGGGTATGGTGAGTGTTTTCAAGGGAGCCACTCTGGACTCGCTGCATAATAGTCTAGTTTGAGATTATCCAGATTCGTTTAAACATTTTATGTAGACAACAGCAGCATAGGCACGTTCTGATGCATCAGAAAACCCATGTATCTCAATCCGTACTGTTCCAGGAAGTAGAATACGCCTTGGAATTTGGAAGTTATTTACTTTCGATAATTTTTGATAGAAGTTCTTCCATTTCGTCTGGTGGTAACTGTTCACACCAATCTTAATTTTATTTTCCAAAGTCCTTTAACCCTTTAAGCGTTCCAAACGTCTTTTTCTGCCATCCTGAGATGCTTCAAAAACGCACCACACGTTTTTTCCCGTAAGACCGTGGACACATCAAAAATGCACCAAACGTGTTTTTTCCTCCTCAAGTAACCGCTTCGAAAGTGTTAGAGACGTCTTTTTCCGAAATCCTTTTCCCCCTTTAAAGGCTTAACATCTTGAAGGATAATTAGGGAGGGTTGGGGTGACACAAAGGACTCTGACAGGAAGTTTTATGGCTTGCCCCGTTCTTCCCCTGCAGCAATCGTAAAAAACTGGGAAGAATTTAAAACCTCCAGAGCGTACGGACTATCAGTTAAAGTTTGTAAGTAAACTTGACTTGAAATATTTTTGGGTTTGAATTAAATAAATTCTTTGATGTAGTTTTCACGATCTAAGCGTTTTTATAAATCTTTCATTTAAATCATTTTTTTAAGTTCCATCACATAAGTAATATAGATGATATACTCACTTTTGATTTAATATTAATTTGAAATTCAACTAATTGGGAAAGAAAAGGGTAGCTTTTGACAAAATCCCATTTTTTTCTTTACCTTAAAATTCTCAAGTAGAATTAAGTTTTTTTTTATAATGTATCTCTAAAAATATCTATGATATATCTATTTTTAAATTCAAAGTATATATCAAAACAATGAGGATAATTTACAGTTTCGTTTTTCTTATTTTAATTAATACTTCTATTTTTTTTAAAGGAATTATTTCGTTTGTGTCAAAAATTTATAAAAAAAAAATGTTCAAAATTTAAAACCTGTTAAACTTTTAAAATTCTAAACATGAATAATTTTTAAGTTTCTGTACAACAGAACTTGCAAAAATTTTGTACGCATTGATAAAAATAACAAAAAAAAACCTATTTAAATCCTTTAGTTTTTCATAATATCAAAGCCAGGTGTTCAGAGTATCTTACATACAATCCCTAGTTTTGTATTGTTTAGATAACAAATTATAATAGAATTTTTAATGTCTGAACTTCAGTTTCCTTCAAAGAGAATGGGAACAACAAGATCAAATTTTTAAGCTTGAATCTTTGGGCAAAGAGAAATGAAAAGCACCTGGACAAATTTACAGTTGACATTTGCGTCAATAAATAAATATAAAGATCCATTTTAAATTCAAGTTAAAAAAATATCTATTTATGCAAAATCCCTTATCATTTAGGTTCTGTTATAGAGATTGGCTGAAGAACAAGTAATTAAAATTTGGACATTTTTTGTAATCTTAACCATACAAAACCAGGAATTTTATATTAGCTGCACTGAAATTCTGCATTTGAATTTCGAAAAATATATTTATGTATGTATCTCGCGTACGCAGTTGAAAAATATTTACCATAAATACTAATAATTCTTTGGATATTTAAAATTTAAAATTGAATTTTTAATATATTCCACTTCTAATATTTTTTCATTTATTCCGTAAATTTCATACAATTTGGTTGAATGAGTGAGTGAATATTAACGTCGCTCTGTTCAGCTATACTCGAGAACTTTTGGCGACGAACCTCGTCATTTTGAACCATGGTCAAGTGACGAGGATGACACCTGTGCTAGCACCTCTCCCCTTCTCCTAACTACCACACCACACCAACAGAGGGACCTTTCAGCTCTCGGCAGATTTAACGTGCATTGTTCCCCTACACGGCGGCTCTTCAGTGGTAATGAGCTAGAACTCATGATACGCCAGCCACGAGTCCGTTACCTCGAAAAGGTTTACCTGTTTCATTAAAAAGTTCTAAAGTGAAGAAAGTGGAAATTATGGCCTTCCAAAAGGGAAAAATGTGTGTTTTGAAGTACAAGGACAAAAAACCCCTGCATATGATTAGCATTTTTCATAACACTGATATGATGGAAGTGAAAGCTAAGAAACGGGATTCTGTGAAAATGAAATCAAAAGCAGCGGTGTTTTATAATACCACCATGGGTGGTGTTGATAGATCAGACCAGTGTCTATCCTACTATCCTGTTGCCCGAAATCAACAAAGGAAATACTACAAGAAGATTTTTCGACATTTGTTAAATCAAATTGTGTGGAATTAATTCCTTCACTATCTATAAAAAAAATGGCGGTATTTGAAATCATATTGGTTTTCGAATGAAACTGATTGAACGATTGATAGAAGAAGGAAGTAGTAATTCCGATTCTCGAAACTTTGTTACCTCTGAAATTTCTGAAAATGTAGTCCGTTTAATTGGAAGGCATGAATGGAAATATGTGCTTCATAATGGCTTCATATGTGGAAAGTGACTCTTCAAGAAAAAACAAACCACCACGAAAATGTGTCGTATGCAACCTTAAGAAAAATGATAACGGAAAACGCATTCGAAGAAAAACACGTTTTGAATGTAAAGACTGTAATGTTGGACTGTGTGCAGCGCCGTGTTTCGAAAAATATCACACTGGGACAGTGCTATAAACGACGTATATCAATCAATCAATGACGTATTTATCAATGTATACAAAAATCTTTTTTCTTAAAATTAACGGTTTAAAAATAATGTTTTGAACAAATATATTTCTTTTTGCCCTCTATATGCATATGTACACTTCTAGCTTCAGTAATGTACAATTGTTTAGATAAACTTTTGGCTTTGTAAACGGTATTTTGCTTTGACTAAACATTTTATAGCAAATTTTAATAATATTTTGTATACATCTTTGATAATTTTTACTTTTTATACCTGTTTAAATTATTATTTATAAAAGCTTCTTTGCAATTGTTTGTAAATTGAACAAAACCTTTTCTTACACAATTATGTATATTTAAGGATGAATTCTGATTTATTTTATATTCAGTAAATACAAATTTTTTTGTAAATTGCTTTTTCTTTGCAATTTTATTTGTTTTAAAGCATGCATATTTATATAATGAAATTTCTAACTATCCAAATTATGTCGGGCTTTTCTCCATTAAAGGCTTTTAGGATTTTAGAAGTCATCTTGTAATTATTCATTATATATTTAATAAGGAAAAATATTTCCATATATAAATAAATATTTGGTCCCGTAAGTATATAATTGTTTTTTAGCTACAGTTTGTAAAATGTATTGGAATTAGTAGTGGGACCGGAGTTTTACAAATTATGATTGTTTTTGACTGCACTAAGTTATATATTTATATATCATTCTTTTTTACATTATAAGTAGAAGTCATAAACAGTTCATAACAGTAAAATA
>BMAO01026069.1:0-25601 GCA_019973975.1 Trichonephila clavata
GGTATTGCTGGCTCTGCCAGGAATTTTGCAATCAAATGAAGATGTGTGTAAAGAGTAGAATTAATGGACAATCGGCCAACACACTGTGTTACTGAAATTCTATTTTTCTTACTATGCTATGCTATTGAGATTCACTTTGATTTTCAATAATTATTTAAAATTCAGCATATTTATTCGACATATTATAAGTTTTATTTAGAGATTTGTAAGAAAATTACCTAATTCATAGAACATGTGGCCTGCGACTGCCCTTGTTTTGTCCGTTCTTGTGCGTTCCACGAGCTACACACCTGCTATGCTCGCCACTGCGGTCAAATGACGAGAGCGAACCTGAGATCTGGCACCCTTCCCGCCTCCAAACTACCACATCACGCCAATAAAAGACATTGAGATATGTTTGATTTAATGTAGACCGGCCCTTTATATGGTGGGTCTTTTGTGGCCGGCCTCGATTCGTGACACTAGGTTATCATGATAACTTAAAGTATTCAACTTGCGACAACTTAAAAAAAAAACGGAGATATGGGGATTTTTTCTGTTTTTTAATTTTTTTTAGTACATTTGAGAAAATATACTAAAATTAAGAAGGTAAAAAGAAATTATTATTATAAAAATGTGTGTGTGGGAAAAATTGGTAAACATTTACAAAACATAACATAAACGCGGCCATTTTGTACCAAAGTTTATGAACCAATTTTCAATTTTTCAATTCTGATGGGTTGCTATGTTGTTCATTTTTAAAATGACCTTGAAGGTAAGAGATTTTTTAATTTTTACAAAAACTAGTGCACTTTATCTTTGTTATTATATGAAATCGCTTTAAAAAACCAGTGATTATATTTACATAAGGGACTGTAAATTTTGTAATAAAACAGTAATTGATTCTGAAGCTTAAAATACTTCTACTAGTATACAAACATACACATAAAATTTCAGTTAATTATTGTCAAATCTTTTAGCAATCGTTGTCCCGTAGGAGCATTTAAAAAAACACACACACATTTCGAGTAAAACGCGTTTTAAAATATAACATCTTGCTTAAAATAACGGCATCTGCTTTTACTAAAACATTTGTAGTTTTTGTTATAGTGAACGAAAATAATAAACTTGGTATTTTTATAAAGCTAATAAGATAACCTATAAAATAAAACCATAAAAAACTAGTCATTTTTGGCAAAATTCCAATTTTAGGCATTCGGATACCTTAAGATTCTTAAGTGAAAAGATGTAACATAAAACCTCACTAATATGTTTTAAAATGTATTTTAGATTTTGCGAAAATTTACAACTAAACTTACAACAAGAAACAAAATATTTCAGAAGTCGCCAAATAAAAAATAATTTTTTTCTCTAATGGATAAACTGAACTTTAAGCATCAAATTAAGTATGCAAAGTACTTTTCAACGAAATTTTTATGTGTTACTTGCTTGAAATATATTATCAATATTCTTACGTTAATAATAAGTACGAGTCGTCCTGTTGCACTCAATGAAACGTTAAATGAAGAGCTATGATATCTTTTCTTTATATCAAATGCGTTTTGCTAAAAAATCTCACAATTTTTATAGTTTTTTTTCTGTTAAAAGTGTGTATGATAAGTAAAAAAAAAAAAATTAAGATGACCGGCTACGTTAGAACCAGGGTTTGGGAAAGGCTTAGAAAAAAGTAATATTTTGATATTTAGTGTCACTTGAATTAGAATATACATATAAAATTGCTTCAAAATATTATTACAGAAAAATAAAAATGCAATATATTTTTAGCGAAAAAAAGGTGGGGGTGGGTGAAAAAAATGACACATTTTAAAAACATTCTTCCTTTATGAAAAATGCTTCTAGAGTAACGCTATTTTATTAATATACAGATAAGATTCTGTACAGAACATGAAACAAGTTTTGAAAAATGATTTATATAGAATTGGATTTATTCATATTTTAATACATTAAAGTAGAGAAATTTTAACAAAAACCGCCTATTTTGTTATTTCAATTGATATTAACTCTGAAAATAATGCAATATTTAAAAAAATTTAATTAAAGTCTATAGCGAAGTTTTAATTATATATAGACAAGAGTTAACTATTGTAGAATATTTTTCATAAATGGAGAATGTTTTGAATATATGTCATTCTTTTTAATTTTTTCACCAAAAATTCTATTTAAATAAATTTTCTAGTAATAATTTTTCAGCAGCAATTTTATGTGTAACTTCTAATTTAAAACTGATTCTAAATATCAGGAAAAAAATTATTTATTTTTATATACTTTTTCCCAAACTCACGATTTCGAACGTTGTCATCCACATTAACTTCATCATTCTCTCTTTTTGTTTCCAGAATTCGTTATCAAGATATACATCAAACTTTAACTGAAAACAACTTGAAAAACACCAATCACATCTCAACAGCTTTTTTTAAAAAAATAAATCACATATAATTAAAATATATACAATACAATTACAAGATGATTCAAGTTATTCTTTATCACAAAGCCAATCAAAAAAAATTTTTTTTCAAGATTCTTGAGAGAAACACGCGTATAAAAATAATAACTCAGCACCTATTCTAAACAGAAAAACACCAAATCATTTCACCATATGACACACCACTTTAAATTACAATGACTTCATTTGCACATCTCCCTACCGGGCATTCAAACGCGCACCACGGGAAGCTCACCGTAAAACACCTACAGATGAGCGTATCCGGTAGCCATTATGACCGGGTAGCCTCTAATGATGTTAATGAAATTATAAGCACCTACAGGATTTCCCCCAGCCTAAGACAGTGTAACAGACTGTGTTTCCTTGACCTTCCCTGGAAACATCATGTTTTTAACTAATTACTCGAAACCTTGGAACACTGCACGATGATTATGGACTGCTTGCCTTTGTTCCAGCGGTTGTACCCTGGGGAGGAGGTTGTTTGTGGGATTCCCCACCCCAAGCGTGAATGACACGGAATTATTTGGGGAGAAAAAAAGCCTTTTCCCATTGTCTTCTAAAAATAAGGCATGATGGTTCTGAATCGGGTGGAATATTTGCATATCTCTTTCGGGGAGAAAAAGAAAGGAAATAGAGGTGTTTGTGAAATTTGGGCGAGAAAAAAATAGCTGCATTCTTTTTAAATTGTTGTGCGTTTTTCAATGTTGTTTCTATTGTTTATTCGTGTTTGTATGGAACTTAAATTTCTTTCTATAAAAAAAAAAGAACATTTTAAATTCTGATACAGGAAATTGCATTTTAGTACGCATACTTTCTTTTTCAAAGGTCATCCCAAAGTGGGAATTGTTTTACAGATGGGAAAATCGCTGAAATATTATCTTAAAATTCTTATAAAACGTCAATAGAATCTAAAAGTATAATAATTAAGAGATGGTCTTTACATTTAGACAGAAGCTTAAAATTTAATCAAAATTAAAGCCAAATTCATTGAAAGTTCTTGAAAGGAACTTCGAAGATAACGGTCAATACCCATTTATTATGATTAGTTTTCTTTACCTTAATGAATCAAATAGAAAATTTTTTAATTTAAAAAGAGGTCTGTGACAGTGAAGGGTATATTAACATTGTACTATACAGTTACACAAGGATAATTGGAAATGGACCTCGTAATCTTGAATCATGGTCGAGCGACGAGGACGACACTTCAGCGGAAACACCCTCTCCTAACTTCCCCACCACACCAGGGAAGGACATTTTGGCCTCGACATATTTAACATGCATCGAACCCCTCTACACGACGGGTCTAGGCCCGAACTCATGACACGTCGGTCGCAAGTTTGTGACCTTGACCGATAGGCCATATACCTCAACAGATAAAATGGATTGGACTTGCTTTAAATTGTTCTGCATGTGTTCCATACAACTTCCATTCAAAAAATTATAACAATGAAAGATTTGCAATTAGCATTTATTTTTTTCGAAGTGTTTGTGAGAGTTTTCAAGCATAACATCACATTCTACATATTTGAAAGATGGAATAAAAATTTGTATAAAAAGTTAGTAGAATATTGCCAAGTTCTTTTACGATAAATGTTTCTAAAAATTTCAAAAAAAATTAAAATAAAAGACAGGTTGAAAAATTAGATCATATAAAAACTTATATAATTCATTTAAACGAAAACTGGAGACATTGTGAATATTTAATATTTAGCAGCATCTCCTTTGATCTCACATACACAATATTGTTGCATATTCTAGTCCTCCTAAGGCAGTGATTCCAAAGTGGTCTATATAGACCCCAGGGTCTATGACAACAGGCAGGGGGTCCACGTCAGCGAAAAAATAATTTGGGGCCCATGAGGTGTAAATGGGGTCTACGTTAGTGACTCTTAGTAAACCAGATCATGACTTCAATTTTAAAAGAAAATTTAATCGAGTGGAAACCAGATTTACCTATTTAACAGATTTATTTACTAAATTTAATGAAGTTAATTTGCAGTTACTAGGACCATCATTTCAGCGTTTCTTGCCATAATTAAGCTAAGGAAAGTATAATATTCAACGTCCCGAATTTTGCTAGTTTCAATTTGTCACAAACAATCTTCCAGGAAAAGGACGTTATCTTACGTTCAACATGTAAATATCCTTTATTTAGACTTTGAAACTAGGTTTGAGAATGTTTTGACTATATATATACACGTATATAGTAGTACCACAATAGGGCAATTAATTAATATAGTCGCATTGACAGAAAAAACAAATGCCATATTACAAGAGAAACTGATCAGAATAGGCACTAAGAAGATCTTAAGCTAAAATTTAGAAACGGATATCAGCAATTTTAGAAACACCAGAATGGACGAAGCCCTTGATACATCCCTCCCATTAAAATCATTTGTTTGTTGCTCAGTTACTTTATGTAACAATTATTTTAAGTATTAATTAAAATTTTACTTAATTAACATGTGTGTCTTAGGTCTTAAACGCTATACTTCACGACAGTTAGAAATTTAAATATTTAAAGTAAGTATTGCTCTATACCAGCTGCCAAAAGATATTTAAGTTGATAAATTTGCAAAAATTCATTATTAGGTGCATATAAGTAGAGGGTCTACCAAAAAACGAAAAACATGGTAGGGGTCTATGAGACAAAAAAGTTTGGGAACCTCTGTCCTAAGGGATAAATTCCTAAAAGGGTATTCTATACTCTTTCTACAAGTCTAATTCCTGGAGGTGTTTCTTCATAACCCCACATGTGCGCCATAGATTTAAAAACACGTGAGAGGTCAACCAAAAAAAATGTTTGATTTTATTGTTCTTAAGCCAAGAAGGGGGGGGGGGCTTCGACGTGTTATAAAATGCAGAGTTATGTTGGAAGAGATAAAGTCACCATCAAAAAGATCTTCCGATGATGGAATCAAAAAGCTCAAGTACCTCCGGGTATACTCCGGAGTTTATTCTGTCTGTCCAAATGTGTGTTTTGATGCCCTTAGTTTATTTTTAAAAGTATTATGCATTTTATAACGCAATTCAATGTCTTATTTGGTTATATATATATATAATACAGTTTTAGAGCTATATTAACGTTGTTCTATAAAAAGCTGCACGAAGGCTATTGGCGACGGATCTCGTAATTTTGAACCATGGCTAAGTGACGAGGATGACACATTAGCTTCCACCTCTCCTAACTGCCCAACCAACGGAAAACGTTTGAGCTTCGACATATTTAACGTGCATTGGCCCCTCTGCACTTATTATCTTGACCACTAGCTACTGCGGCTACTTATTTGGTTATTCTAATATTTTGAATTGGGTTTGTATCAGAATATAGTATAAGAATTTGATTTAAAAAACAACCTATACAGCCAATTTGAAAAGAAATAAAAAGAGCAATTGCTTGGTATAATTAATCATTTTGTCACATTAAATTTTATTAGTAAATCAAATTTTTACATTGAGTCCCACTTAAGCAATTTGCCATTCAAGCAATTTCTGTGTTTGCTTACATATATAATGATCATGTGTACACAACTTGCTCACAAAAATTGTGAAGTCTAGTATTCAATGTCCACGCAAGAAAAATATTTGCTTCTAAGAGCTGCATTTGTTTTTTTTTAATGCATAATTTGGGAAGATTCCGAAAAGCGATTATAAATTTATTGAATTTCATCAGAAATATTTGATAAGGTTTGAGAAATAAAAGGATCAGGGTCAAGAAAATGTAGATTAACTGGATTTTACTTTGTATCTTTCATTCTATTATTTCTAGAGTATTGCGTTCTTGACCTGCAAAAGAATAGAGCACGATTCTTTCATTCCTTCCTCCCATGAGTACTTCCTTCCTTTTTTGTCTTTCTTAAGAACTTGATTGAATTCAGAGTTACAAGCGACTCGGATCGATTTTTTTTATGTGTTTCGTTTTGTCTAAAAACATTTGGTAAATTACGACTCTCATTTCTGGAATTCAAAGAAAATGCAAATATCCTGATATGTAATGATCCCGAAGGCGGTAAATATATACAGCTGTTTAAATAAATAAATCATTTACAGTTTGGTCCGAGGGAAAAATAGAATTTCACATATCAAGCATTTATATTAACAGAAACATTTTCTGAGATTTATTATTTCTTAAATAAATGATAAACATTACTTTTAAAGAGAAACAATTTCTATCATTGCTTAAGCCACGATAACCGGGTGGTCATAAACGCGAACTCATGGCCAATGTTTTCGAATCTTGAGTACGGATCTTGATACGACAAAAGACACCTCATTTAGAGGAACTAATGCACGGTAAATCCGTTGAGGCTCAAAGTCCTCACGTTGATGTGGCGAGGAAGTTTGAAGAGTGTGGTGACAGCTCAGATGGTGTCCTTTTCACTTGACTGAATAGCAAAAGTTGCGTGGCTTCTCGCTAATAGCCCACGCGCTGCTTCAAAGAACGACTTTAATAATAAAAAAAATCAAATCAACACCGGTTAACCCGCTGAAGCGTGCAATGATCAACTGTTAACAATGACTCAGTATATGAAAAAAAAATTGTGTTCCTTAAAAATGAAATTTTTCTTAAAATGTAGATGCATTGAAGTAAAAGTTATTCAAAACTAAATGTGCTCATTGTAAATTGTTGATAGATTTAGATTCGTAAAGATAATTTATAAAATAAGGCAAAATGATAAAGAATTTTTAAGTACTTTTACGGTTCACATCACATGGTCTTTAAAAAAATCTGCGTTACACACACACACATACTCATACAGTTAACTCTTATGTTTATAGTTCTGGAAATAAATGTCATGCACCATGCTTCCGCAAATTTTGCCTATGGGAAACACATGCCGCAGAAGAAACTCCAATCTCTGAGTGCAGGACAGAAAAATGAATAACGAAGACCGAAAAATTGCGTCGAACGCAACCGAAGACACGCAAACGGTCGAAACCCCATGTTTTATGATTGAAAACACATAATCTTTCTAGAAAAATGATTTTATCTTAATTTAGTAAAACGCAACTTTTCTCTATTAGAGTTGTTATTCAAACTGAGGTATACGTGTCTGAAGGAGACTGGGAGGTCTTTAGAGAGACCGTCAAAATACAAGGAAAAATATCTTGATTACAATATTTCTCAAAAAAAAAAGTTTTTAAAGGACTTACATAATAAAGTTCAATGATTATATAAGATAAATCCCTCTTTCAGTGGGTAATAATAAATGATATCAATTATCTTCAGAGTCACAGAATTTCTCTCCTATTATGAAACCTTTGTGAGTATTAAAATACAGACTTTTAATAAAGAAATATTTGTTTCTAAATCTAACAACCACGGTAATTTATAACGATTTGACGTACTTGAAGCACTGGTCAGAGAGAATTAAGAGTTAATATAACATCAATCGCTAATGAAATTTTCTGAAAAACTCTGTATTTGTACAATACGAGTATATTGATTTCAATACTAAACTAAAAACAATATGAGCACTAACTAAAACAATATTATACAGAGATACATTATTTGCAAAGAAGTAATCTTTTTCAAATTATTTAATTCCAGAAACAATAAAATGGGGTAGTGGTTGCACAGTGAAACCACCAATTCATGCGTTTCTTTAATACATAAAAGTCAAAGAAATCATAAAAATCACCTCCAGACTCTGCTCTGATTTTATGCATGAAAGAAACGGGTGGTATGATAGCAGGTTTCACCAAAAAATCACTACTCCTGAAAATGTTAAAGACAATTTTTTTTCAAATTAATATACAAACATTTCTATACACACGATACTTCTTTTATATTTTATGAAATTTATCTGATATTTATTACAAGAAAACTTGTTTCCTTTTCCGCTAATTGAAAAACGGGGATTGTGAAAAAAATAGAATTACAGGAATATTTCGCTTAGTTCTGTCACCACGTTAGTATAGTTAGCAAATTGAGTGATGATGTTCAATGAGTACTGATTAACTCTCACTACTATGAAATTTTGAAAGACTTTGCGACAAATTATTACCATTAAAATAATATTGCTCGGATTGGTCAAGGTCAAACGCAGAAATTAGTCTGAGCTATTTACATACTCGATCGTTGAGACAGAGAGCTCGTGGCAACTATCGAAGATGACACACCTTCAATATCTTCGTGATAGTTCTATCGTGTTCATGTATAGGGTATTCTTATAATCCGATTCACATATTTTGCTTAAAATTATGGTATATAATAATAATATAATATTCACGTGGATCTACATTTAAGACTGAGTATTGGAAAACTAATACTCATTATGATACACCAAACATACATAAATTATGAAATTTACAAAAAAAACCTGAAATTTATTAAAATTCATTAGGTTGGTGTATCATTGGCTAAGATATCAATAATATAATAAAATAAATTAAACTTTTCAGTACATTGCATCACTGATTTTTACGGCTTTGATCCTAAAATGGATACAATCTCTGAGATGTTATTAAACTTGGTCATGATTTAATTTTCGACTCACTGGATGCTGCCAATGTCATTTAGTGTAATCTAAATGACTTTTAGCCTCTTGATGATTGATTTGATTGAATTAATGATGAATTTCTGTTCAGCACAGAGAAAGATTTTAAAGAAAGTGAATATGCAAACAGAAAAAAGGTTCACGTAGAATAATCTGGTAGATTTTTTAATGACATCAGAGTGAGTGAATGATATTAACGTCGCCTTAAAAGGCAATACGAGGGTTAATAGCGACTGACCTCGTAATTTTGAACCTCGGTCATGTGACGAGGATGGCACTTGAGCGACACCACTTTCTAATGATCCCATCCACCAACGGGAGGGCATTAGGCCTCGACATATTTAACGTGTGGTGGATTCCTCTACACGGTGTGTCTTCAGTGGCACCAGAATAAGGACATTGGTAGAGCACGTGAATTGAACAAAGTGAATTATACAAATGAAAGTAAGAGCTCTGAAAAAAGGTGAAATTTTGTAAATGATGTTCAATGGTGAACACTTGGTGTATGACGGAGGAAGGGGAGGGGAATTGGTGCACAAAAATTTTGCATATTTTGTAAAAAAAAAAAAAAGAATCTTTTTTTGCTTTGTAAGTATTTTACGAAAAAACGTTCACATTTATTTTGACTCCCTTCCCCCTTCTATTATTTTTCATTGAATTTATTAAAATACACAACTTTTTCACTTAAACAAAATCTGATAAAAACAAATTACTTATTTTCTCTACTTAATTTTTTGAATTTTGTATTAATATGTTTATATGAAAATTTTGTAATTTGCTTTATATTCATTTAATATTGGAAAGTATCAAATAAGAATAAAAAACTTATAATTAAATCATGTTTCATATATATATTTTTTTTTGTCTTTGAGTTTTAGCGAAATATTTGAAGGAAAGCTAAGTAAATATTAACAGTTTTGTAGTGAATATTAAAAAATTATTTTAACAAGAAAATAACATATGCTAGGTTTTTGTTTTAAATGCTTTAATAAGAAAAAATGCATCAATTATTTAGAACTTTACCAAAATATGTAGGGTAATATATTACGAGTAAGAAAAAATCTAATGGATATCAGTATAAAAAAAGTTGTATCATTCAACTAAATCTAGAAAGCTTTTCAAATAAATATAAATGAATAAAATAATGCATGTTACCGTAATGATAAATGAGCTATCCATTTACGTGTTAAATTAAAAAAATTAATTATTTATGGAAAATTTTGAAATTTTAAAAACGCTATTTTATAAACAAATGTATTAGTTACATTGCTGATAATTTTCATGAAAATTGTGGTATTTTTTTGTCTGAAAATATGTTCCTGGTATTTTATTCAGATTTTCGTACACACATTTCGCAAAGATAGCTTTAAAATATGAGTTCCTGTGACAACATAAAACTCACGACACAACTGAGACTGTAAAGTGCTCTTTTCATACGCTTAGCTGTAATGGACAAATGTCGAGCGTTACTGGTCTTCGTGGCTTCTGGGCCTTGCCCAAACATTTCCACAACAAATTCGATTTTATTGAACTGTCTCCAACGCTAGGCGTATATTAAAGTTTCTAGCTATCCTTTTTGAGACTATCCTGCCCTAAGTCTTCAGACGATTCGTTACCATATTTCATTATCCAAACGTTGTTTGTGACTCATTTTAACTGGTTGCTTTTGAATATTACCAAATTTTGCAAGAAACACAACGAAAATTGCCGAAGTACACGAACAAACAAAGTACAGAAATTATCACGCTAGCATAGGGAGAATCTTTTTTCGTATACACAGCCTACATACACGTGAACACTTACAAAACGGTAAGTTAATTTTTTTCCCCTCTTTAAATATATATATTCGACAAGAGTAAGCCTCTTAAACCAAAGATACAGTGTTGTTTTTCAAAAAGAATTTTATCTTTATGTTCTATCGTGAAAGCCCCTTCAAAGTTAAAGAACGTACTATCGGAAGACTACAGACTAAGACTATCGGAAGTTTACATTTAAAATGGTTTTCAGCGACATAGGTGCACTTCTGAACAAATTGTCCGCTTATGTCAAGATATAAAGGATGGAGAGAAAGCAAAGTACTCTTTCAGAGAAAGCAAAAAGTACTCTTTCTGTGTTTGTGGATTTTAAGAATGCATTTGATAGAGTTTGTAGAGGTGGATTGCTTAAAAGGCTGGTTTCATGTGGCATTTCTGGCAACCTATATAAATGGATTAAGAGTTTTCTTGACCAAAGATTTATTAGCGTTAGGTATGGCCATACTTTGTCTGGCTTTAGGCAAACCAAACAAGGTTTAGGCAAGGTTTGGTTTACCTTGCATTTATATAGGCTTATTGCAAGGTTTGGTTTGTCAAACCAAACAAGGTTTGGTTTAGGGAGCAGTACTGAGCCCAATTCTTTTTAATCTAATGATTAACGATTTGATAGATCTTATTCCCAAATCTGTTCCAGGTATAAATATTTTATTGTTTGCTGATGACATGGTGATGAGTGCTATAGGATCTGATATTTCTGGCTTGGAGAGTGTGCTTCAGCAGGCTTTACACGTTCTTTACATTTGGTCTTATGAGAACAATATGTCCGTTAATACTGATAAGATTATCTTTTAATTGTTTCCTCTCAGTACTAAACACCATAACATCCAACTTCAGTACGCTAAAAAAGTTCCATCTCGGACATTTGACACCTTTATTTAGGCATTCATTTAGACCCTAAATTAACATGGAATAAGCGTATAGATTCAACTATTGATAAAGGTTACTCAAGATCTAAGCTGCTGAAGCGTTTAGCTGGTGAAACTTGGGGCTCAACTCAAGATGTTTTGTGTACAGCCTATAAGTGTTATGTGCGACCTGTTGTTGAGTATGGAAATGAGGTTTCAATAACTGTCTCTGATTCTGTTAAAAATAGGCTTAATCTTTTCCAAAACAGCATGTTACGTTTAATCATTGGTGGGGCCAAATCAACCCTTATACCTGCAATGGAACTCCAGACAGATTTGGAACCTTTGAGTGAAAGGAGTCAAAGAAGTGCCCTGAACCTGGTTGAAAAGATCTTGAGAAGGAGAAACAATTTCCTATATTATTTTAGACCCACAAATGAAAGATTAAAAACTCATAAGTCTTTCCTTTCAACTGTTCATGATCTTTATGATACTTTGGATATTCCTACACCCAACCGCCAAGTTTTCCCACAGGAACTTAACCCTATTATGTGCTAGATGACTCTGGAGAGCCACCTGGATCTTGTTTGGAGTGTTGGTAAACAATTTTCTATACAAAGTGACTTAAAAAGTTCTGCCTTTGCTACTATACATTACAGATACCTTCTTGACAAATGGTTCCATGTATACACAGAGGGTTCAGCAGAAGATGCTCTTAAAAATGTTGGTGCGGGAGCCTATTCAAGTGCTTTCAGTATTAGTTATCCTGTTGAAAAGTATTGTGACAATTTTAATGGTGAAATAGCGGCAATATCATTTGCGATTGATAAATTAGAAAGCATAATATCTGAAAATAATATTGTATTCTTTATCGATTCTCAAGCTGTCTTTTTGTCTCTAATAAACTCGAGGTATAATGAAAATGCTCTAGTGAATTCTTGTAGAAGGAAATTAGCTGAACTTGGGAAGTCTAGAGAAAGCATTGCCCTCCAGTATGGATTCCCAGACACTGCAACATTTCTGGAAATGAGAAAGTAGATAGGCTTGCTAAAGTGGATTCTCTCATGTCCCAACCTAATTCTCCCTTGCCTCTGCGTAACATCAAAAGAATCATTTACAGTAAACTGCAAATTAATACAGCCTCCCTGTATGGTGAAGCAGCTGCAGGTAAAAGGTGGAATATCTTGCTTAATAAAATTGATAGATTCCCCAGTCCCCTGCCTCGATCTGTTGGAGTTTCGTACTTTCATTTATTTACTGGACATGCCTACTTGCGAAAGCATTTGCATCGCATTGGAGAAAAAGATCCTGCTTGTTGCCCTTTGTGCAACCGGGGTGAAATGGATGGTAACCACCTCAGACACTGCCCTATTGTTTTAAAGTTTTTTGTAGACAACTCTACGGAGACAAATTTTAATTCTTTTTATGCTTCGTCATCATTTTATTGGGCTGCTCGTCGACTAATGGCAGAGATGCCGAATACGGGCGTAGGATAAAAAATATTTTAAAATATTGTTTGTTCTGCATGAGAAGATTTAATCTGTTACTTAAAATTTTCGAAAGAACAGAAATATTCTCCGAAAGATTTTTCAATTCAAGTTCTCTAACTTTTTGCCACAATTTGAGTACATATTAATTTAGGCGTTTCTAATTTCTAAATGAAAAGTAAATATTACTTCCTTACGAGGACTTTCCACAAGAAATTGGGTCACATTTGTGTGACACGAGGGAAAAACCAGAAAAATTTCCGCTTTTCTCTTCTAATTTTTGAGTTTGAGCAACTTTTCAATATAAAAAAAAAACAAAATTCGGACTATGAGCATTGAAAGAGAAACCACAAAAAACGTGAGAAATGCAAAATCATTCTTTTGAAATTATAGTACCGCAAACCAAATGGAAAAAGCGATTATTTGTGAAAAATTTCCGGAGTAAAAATATTTATCATTTATTGTTCTTTTGAAATAAAATAACATCACAAAATAATAACGTTCATTTCAAGGCAGAACATGTTCTAGTTCATCGGTTCAGAAGGAAAAGAAATAGAACTAATTTCGTGTTACTTGACTGGTTGAGTTGAATATCACAGATACATTTTCATAAAAAATAAAAATGAATATACTGTTAAAGGAAACTCCTCAAAAGCAATGGCTTCATGTTCTTGAGGTGTTAGGAATAGTTTATGAAAGTCTAAGAAAACACAAACACATCTGTTGGGATGCTTAAGAACGTTGAAAACTGTTAAAACTCACTTAATTTCAATAGATATGACAAAAAAGACTTTACTGAAATGAAAGTTTTCCATTTGTTTTGAATTCGTGGATGTAATGATAAGCAGATGGAATTTTTAAGAAACCCGATGGCTTTTCTTGTTAAAATCTAGACAGCTGAATATATTTGACAATCATAAATTTCAATCGAGTTAAAAATAAAGAAGGCCTTTGTGTCTAATTATATTTTTCCTCCAATTTCAACGAACATCTTTGAATATCTGAAAATGGCAAATGAATCAGTTAAGACACAGTATAAAAATGCTATTCCTATTAAAAATACTCAAAATATTGCTTGTATAGGAAAATGCTATTCCATATAAGTTTTCAATATTTTTATACACTTCAGAATGCACTTTATTGCATTTAAATACTGATAGACTTTCATAGGACTAGGGCATTTACAAATTTAAAGTAGACGAGAGTCTTATTGACTCTTCTTTTAAATAAAATATTCAAAATTTATATTTTTGATGAATACAAGAAAATATATACCGCAAGTGCAATTCATTTGCTATAATCATTAAAAAAAACTTGGGAGTAATCCTCTAATAAAACGTCTCTAAAAAGTAACAATGAAATTTACGATATAATTTATAAAGTAACGATTTAATTATTTATTCCTAGGATTATGCAAATTTTTGTGTCGTAAATCTAATCCAAAAGTTTTGCGAAAAATGTTTGATAAGCGATCCTTATTTTAGAGTGTATGTTTTGCTATTGAATAACAAAATTATTTTAATAAATCAATTACATTTTCCTACGTAACAGTTAAAAAGATTTTCTAAAATTATACATAGAATGAAGCAAAAATTCATACTAGACCATTCATACAACATACAAGGTGCTTATAATTGAAATACCACTTTCAAAATGCAGGGAAAAAAGAATCACTGGTCAGAATAATTTCAGATTTAAACGGAGTATATTTGAAAAGAGGGAAACGGTATGGCATAAGAAAAAATATTCCAAAGTTTATCAATAGAGAGTGTTATAAGTGGCCTTACGAAAGCGGATTCAGCTGCAAGTGGCATTTTGAATTGAATTAGAATATCTTTGGCATCAGTCACAAACTAAACCAACTGCACTGAACAATGTGCATGATTGTTTTGGTTTTTTTATGGGAAAAAAATAACTTCTAAATCATTCAACAGTTGTGCCATTGTTAGTGAAAAGCCCATCTATCACACCACATTGGATGGGAAAAATTAGTTTTTAATTGTCCTTGGGTCAAAAATCGCACAAAAACCAACAATGAAAACGCCAATGGACTTTTTTTCTTACGTCATACCGTTTTCTCTTCCTTCAAGTATAATTCAATTGAAATTTGAAGTCATTCTCTGAGAGGTGATTCTCTTTATAGTATTTTGAAAATGGAACTTTAATTTCAATCACCCCTGTATCTGAGGTGGTACATAATGTTAATGTATTAGACACAAACTTTAATAATTAAAAATTGATTAGTTTTCGTTTATTATCCGCCACTTATGATTAAAAATTCAATGAGATTGACGCCTCTGCACTGATTGAAAATACCAAAGCAAAAAGCAGACACTTATTAACAAAAACCCATACAAAAAGTTTTTCAAAAATACAAAACTCAAAGAAAACACGCCTTTAAAAGTTGTACTTTTTAACTCCTTTCCTACACTTATACACGTAGATATTAAAATTAAAATAACAAATGTTCCTTTTCTACCTCAAGAAAAAGAATAAAAAAATAATGTACTATATACCGATCAAAATGTCATTTATCTTTAAAACTTTTATTAATTCTTTTTTTTTTTCGTTTTACAAGACAGATGGGGCTTAGATCAATAACGAATTTGAAAATCGGACAGGCAATTAGCAGTTATTCAAAATTTGGACCTCATTCATCATAAAAATGAGAGATGATAAGAAAAGGGGATTATATACAAATACACAAAAGAAATACACTGTAAAATCATCTGTCATGATATGACGTCAGAAATATTTAAAAATAAACAAAAGTTTTTGCATACTCTAAAGTCTCGATTGTATTATAGAATCAAAAGCTTAATAACAAAGTTGTGTTATAGCCGATAAAGAAAGTGCTAATAATGAATTTTTACTAATATTTTCAATCGGCTTTTATATTACATGTATTTAATAAAAGGTTGAACAAACGAAACATATTAATAAATGAAAACAAACAAAAATGTTACATCTCTTCATATTCCTTAAGAAACCCAGTTAATTACAAGTAAATTATAGATTGCTATGTAAAATATAAGTAGCCCAGTCATCTTAGACAAAAAAAAAAAAGGGTCAGCTGCGGAATGAAAGATAATAAGCTGAAAACTTGTATAGACCTTTATTTTGTCACTCTAAATGTTGTCTCAAAAGTCTCATAAAATCTCGTGTCCGTGTCTTAAGATATTCAAGGTCAAAGGTCAAGAAAATCGTTTTTTTGCAAATATCTCGTTTCCTATGGCTTTAACGGTATTTACATTTATTATAAATATTGTAGAGAATAATGTTTTCTATAACTTTAATTGAATCATTTTTTTATACATCAAACCGTTTTTGAGATAGATGGCGCTGAACGCGGAGCGGTTTACAGCATAACGCAAGGTCAACTGTTAGTCACATGACATAATACGCCCTATAAAGTCTATAAACCTTAAAAATATATATAGTTACAAACATTTGGCATTTTTTATTAATTATTACATTACATTTATTAATAGTTTTCCTTAATCAAGTATATTTTTCTAATAACCCTCATCTGTTTGTAGAATATTTCATCTTTTCCTGGTGGAATGGCTTTCTGGAACAGCTCACTAAATATAATAAGGCTTTTTCTCAGGTTATGTTTCTTCCTTTTATTGATCATCCTGCCAGTAACGTTGATACAATTTATACTTCTTTACATTGTGCTGCAAATATTGCCAAGCTACATGGCCAAAAAACGTATTTAATTACTTTTGATCAAACTCTCTACTCTAAAGCTTGTGAAATAGCTGCTACATCAGATGCTAACTCAGAATTTTGTAAGATAGTTGTTAAATTAGGAGGATTTCACATATGCTCATGTCCTTTCTTGGATCCATAGGATATATAATGGACGGAAGTGGACCAAAAGAAGCTCTAGGTAAAATATATGCTACAAATTCAGTCGATAGAATGTTGAATGGTCACGCTTTTTCAAGAAGTATGAGAGGCCATACATTATTACGACTTGCATTATCAATGATGATCGTCGAAAACATGAAGATTGAAGATTGTGTGTTAAATGAATTAACTGAATAAATCAATTGTGCCGAAATGTTTCCTATGAAAGTGTTGGTGAAGGTAACTCATACTTATTTATTGATCCATTTGAGAATAAACTGAATGAATTAAAAGCTCGATGTCCTACAGCACAATTATGGGCGCAATATTTCGAAATGGTATCAACCCAACATCATTCGTGCTGAAAGACTGGGACTTTTCAAAAAACATCTTAATGTTGTACGAAGAATGCTGCTGTATTTTCATGCTAGTGGTCATTTTTTTGTATGTGAAGTCTGCACATTTATATCTTCAAGATAGGATCGATTTCTAAAATATAATGGATGGACAGACTTTTAAGAACTTTTAAAATGGATTCTCCACCATGAAACGAACAGAAAAATTAAATTCTGGTACATGGACAAATATGGTTATCGAACAGAGTCTAATGAAATCTATGAAGACAGAAGAGGGAGTATCTCGCGGTTGAAGTATGCAAGAAAGTGTTTTATGTAGATGTGTGCGTTTGCTATGTACGCTACAAATACAATTTGTGAGGAGATGGAGAAGTTTTATACCATTTCTTTAAACTCTACTGAACAATACGTTAATGCTAAGGATTCAAGAGTAAAAAGAGATAATACTGATGTAAGTGAGCTAGTTGAATGGTTTACACTTCATAATCTTTTTTTAAATACGCAACAATTGGTATCTTTAGCTTCTGTAACGGTTGGGAATGATCAAATTAATTGTCACAAAGCCCATGAAATCGGATTAGAATCATTGGTAAAGATAACTGGTTTAAAATTTCATGAAACAAGGTTAAAACGATCCGATAAGGTTTTATCGCTTTCGATTGTCAACAAATATGTCAAAATTAAAGGTTGTACAGTTTCAATTGATCTATTGCTACTCTTCCAAACAACAACTGAAAGCAAACAGTTTGAATGTAATATTCAAGAATATCTCCAATATGAACTAAGTCCATATCCATCTGCTTTTTTTGATAATTATGATATGTGAAATACCACGAAAGCGACATTATATGACAATATGACTCCTGTCGATTTCGACTTCAATGAAAAAATGTTACGTACATTATCGATGGTGGGTTTCTTTTGCATCACGTCGTATGGAGTAAAGACGATACTTTTTCGATAATTTTAGATAAATACGTAAAATATTTACAAAAACATTATGATTCTAAAACTGTAGTTGTATTTGATGGATACTCGGACTATAGCAAAAACAAAAAAAGCAATGAGACAGCTAAGAACTGCTGCTTTATCAAAATCGAATGAAGTTTGTTTCGACAAAACAATGATCGTATCAATTCGCCAAGAGAAATTTTTGTCGAATCGATGTAATAAAAATATTTTATTAACATGTTGATTGCAAAATTAGAATTTGTTGATATCACGACAAAACAGGTCAGAGATGATGTAGATGTTCTTATCGTAGAAACAGCTATTGAAGAATTCGAACATTGCAGGACTGCCGTCATAGTAGGAGAAGATATTGATTTGCTCATCGTTTTGATTGGACGTATTCAAGCACATTAAGAAGAAGTGTTCTTTAAAAAGTTGGCAAATGGAATGTTAAAACTCAAAACTGCTCTTCCAAAGGTTTTGATACATATCATCATTGTAAAAAGCACATTTTATTTCTGCACGCATTTAGTGGCTATGACACAAAATCTATATTTTTTAAAAAACAGAAAAAAAATTTCATGAGAATATTAGAGAATGTTCCGTATTTAGATCAACTAGTTCAAGTAGTCCAAGAAGAAAACTGTCCTGTACAAACATTACATGAAAATGGAGTACGAGTCTTGTTGGCGATATACAATGCTCAAATATCTGAGAACAGTATTAATAATCTTCGTACATTCAATTCATCAAGTCAACCAAGCTCAACAAACCCGTGCAGTTATCCAATCTTCCACCAACGAGTAAAGAGGCTCATCAACACATCAGCAGTGTATATTATCAAGTTTAAATTTGGTTACGGAATGATTTAGAACCCCAGGAATGTGGTTGGATTCTGCGGAATGAATTCTTGGAATCGATCTCGACAATATTACCGCATGCTCCAGATGAATTACTCAATACAATATTTTGCAACTGCAAAAATGGTCGTGGTTCACGCTGTGGATGTAGGAAATCGGGTTGTAATGTTCTTCAGCTTGTGGCCAGTATAATGGGCAAGCTTGCTTTTATGCTTCAGGACACGAGAGCGATCTCGATGAAGATTGTACTTTTGATCCCGAAATCCTTCTAGATTTGGAGACAAATACCCTTCACAACGAAAATAATGAGAATGAATTGGAAATTTTCGAGTGACCGGAAGACAATGAAGAAGAAGAGGAAGAAAGAAAAATAACATTCATGTGTTCATCTTATTATTAAAATTTTTGTGAAACCTCTTCACACATCCTAATTTTGATTGTAATAATTATATAAAACGATATTTCTAAATAAAAATATAATTAAGAATTACTTGCTTTATTTTTTTCAGTACTTTAAATGTAATTAGTATATATAATAATAGAATATAATTAAAAAAATACCTTAAGCATATTTGTCAACAACTTTTGAACTACGCGAACATGTAAGTGTTATAAAAGAAATAAATACTTGCTGAATGAAAACTATTAATAAATGTAATGTAATAATAAATAAAAAATGTCAAATGTTTGTAACTATATCTATTTTTAAGGTTTATAGACTTTATAAGGCGTATTTATATCATGTGACTAATGGTTGACCTTGCGTTATGTTGTAGATAGTTAAGCGCTCCGCGTTCAGCGCCCTCTATCTCAAAAACGGTTTGATGTTTTAAAAAATGTTTCAATTAAAGTTATAGAAAAATTTATTCTTTACAATATCTATAATAAATGTAAATACCATTAAAGTCATAGGAAACGAGATTTTGTAAAAAACTGCTTTTCTTGACCTTTAAACTCGAATATCTTAAGACGCGGACACGAGATTTTATGAGACTTTTGAGACAACATTTGGAGTGACAAAATAAAGGTCTGTACAAGTTTTCAGCTTATTATCTCTCATTCCGCAGCAAAACCCTAATATGACTGGACTAAAGTAGCTCAAAATAATATTAGCTATTTTTTTTCATTGAAAGACAACGTACAATAATCTGTGATTTAATGAAGTAATTTTGCAAAATAGCATGTCTACACACAAAAGAACTCTTCAGTTTAGTGATGCATGAACTTGCTAATACCAAGTATTGTATAGATTTTTGTATGGTGTAAGTAATGCACAGCTAATTATAAAATTATTTACTATATATACAGGGTAGGCAACAAAAAAAAAACCATCCCCAGTTTCAAATAGGCAGTTACAAATAAACAAAACAAGATACAGATAAAATCTTTTATTTGCGAACAACACAAATATGATGCCATTTTACATTAATTGGTTTTAAAAACTATGTCCGCTAATTGGCGTTCTCCAATGGTAACACATTGACGAAGTAATTTCTGGTGGAATGGCGGCCACTGTCTGGGTGATTGCCTCCTTCAGTGCTTGTAGAATTGTAGGAAGTTGTTTGTACACTTAAGGGTTTTCTGCTGCCCAGTAGAGAAAAATTTGTTTCATCACAGTGTCTGTCTGACAAGTGAAAGTGGACCTCATCAGACGAAATCAAAACAGCGCCCGGGGAATTGTTCTGAAGAGCTTTCGGGAAAGATTTCGTCAATGTGTCGCCACTGGAGGTCGCCATTTAGGGTACATAATTTTTAAAACCAATTAATGTAAAATGGCATCGTATTTGTTGCTCACAAATAAAAGATTTTTCTCTGTATCTTGTTTTGTTTGTTTGTAACTGCCTTTTGAAACTGGGGAGGTTTTTTTCCCGCACCCTGTATAATCCGTTCTTAAACCGCGGTCCGCGGACTCCCGGGATCCCCAGCTCCTTTCGGGGGGGGGGGGTGCAAAGGTCTCTCATTTAACGATAAGATTTCCGTCTTTCACATATTCTGAAAGTCCTCGCAGAAAAATTAAAAGAAGTGCCATCCTAAACTAGAACTGATTCTTGTGGAAAAAAAATTTCTGTTCTGTCCACGAAAGTTCTGGTATCTTTCAAGCTTACATTCATGTGAAAGAAGACACATTTTCCGCTCTTTATCTCAAAAATTTTAGAAACCGTCTGGAAAGTGGGGAATATATATAGAAGTTGAGACTGCAGATTTCTCAAATATTACACCCGATATATAACAACAAATGTAAAAAAAATGTAGTGTGCCATCCTTTTCATTAAAAATTTTAATTATTACAGTTAAGTGCATTACTTATAAATTTGAGATTAGTATTTCATAATATTTTCAATAACATGTTTATTGTATTATTAAAAGAAAAAAAAGAACTGCTAAACCGTTTGTATAAGTATTATAGGATATTTAGGGATTATTGAGGAGCCTTCAAATCACTCAGCCATGTGTTGGAAGTCATCGAGGGGTATTCAAAATCGTGGGGGTCTGGGATGTCAGTCTGATACATCAGCCGCGGTGATCGAAAGTTTAAGAACCGCTGCTATATATAATTTGTTTTACTTAAATTTCTAAAATAAGTTTGCAAAGAAAGATAATAAAAATAAAATTAGTTTATCCATTTCTTGCATCACGAGTCATCAGAGTTATTAAAATTGTTGATTGATTTTTACAGCGAATTGATTCTAACATTTTACTCGTAAAAACACACAGTTTCTTATACTTTAAGTTATTTTTTGGCTCGCATAAATTTTGTAAAAAAGGACAAAAACACATTAAAGAGAAATTCGCTTATATATATAAGAGAGAGAGAGAGTCAGGAAAAAACTTGCTTTGCATTATTGGACAACGATTTATAAAGTGAGAGAGATATTAACACCGCATCATAAAGAGGCGTGAATCTCATCATTTCGAACCTCGGTCAAGGAACAAGGACGACACCTGAGCTGGCACCCCTTCTTTAACTGACACACCATACCAAAAGGAAATTGAGCCACGACATATTTAATATGCATCCGCCACTTCTACACAAGGGGTCTTCAGCGGCACCAGGACTCGAACCTACGAGACTAGGTCCACTAGTTCGTAGCCATAACCATTAATCTTCCCGTGGCCACAACGATTTATATTAAATATGCCAACATATTATGATAAATGTTTAACAAATTACCATCATTAGATTTGTTTCATTATTTTCATTGGTTTATATACCAATTAATTCAAATTATTCCAATATGCTCATACACTCGTGGCTGGCATTGTTTGTGCAAGTTCTGATGCTGCAGAGTGCAGGGAATTTGGTGCACTTTAAATCTGATAAAGCTCACGTTGGCATGGTGAAGAAGTTTGGAGAGAGGGTGCCAGCTCTAATGTTTTCTATGTCACTTCACTATCGTACATATGAGCGATAACAGAGCAGTGTATGTTGCGTCTTGGTATTAAAAATATTTTTTTATTTAGAGAGTGTTGAATGAAAATTTGTGAATATTCGAATAATATTCGATAATCAATATTTGCAAAAAAAATAAAGAAGAAATTACAGAGACTTTCGTACAAATATTAAGCTGCATTAATACTGAAATAGAGCAATATTCAGTATTATTTGGTGAAATGTGTTTGTAAGGTATCCGACTTGGATTTTTTTAAATCTAAGCTACAATAAATAAATTATACTTAATGATTTAATTTAAATATTTAAAATCTTTGTTTTTTAAACCTTCTTTTGTTCGTTACGATTAAAAAATAAATTACTTCAATACATAAGGATAATAGCTATAAAAGACAACTTTTTATATTTCATGCAAAACGGTACTTATGTGTAAAAATCCAATGTTTCAGAGCATACACAATATTTCATTTGTATATAATATTAGTGTAAAATTGTAACACTGATATTTCAATTAGTAATATTAAGGAATGTTGGCGTTATTTAAAAGCAATTAAAGTACTTTAAAATCCTGGTAGTCTTAAGTTCCTTGGAAATGAGTCGCGCGTGTGTACATATACGAAATGCATAGAGAGATACAAAAATAATTATCTTAAAACTCCTCTTAGCAGGTTTTTAAATATATCCAACATTTAAAAATTGCACTTTCAAATGAACTATTTCCAGTTTAAACTCAAGTTTTTTGTAAATACTTAAGAAAATGGATCATTTATACATTTTTTTTTTCAAAGCATTGGTTCCGAACGTAGTCAGATACCTCAAGCAGAACTAGAATAGAATTTACAGCATAGATTTTCAAAGTATAATACAGCATATAAATGTCTCTTTTCTATATTACATTAAAAACACACAAAAAAAGAAAAAAGGATAGAAACTCATTTTTAACAGTATTTGTGAATCGGTTACTTAGCCTCTAAGGAAATATTTTATGCATTTTAAAAAAGTAAAAAGAGGATCCCAAAATGGTTTGTTCCGAACCGCATCGAATTTTAGAAAACATTTATGACTGAATTGCAGCAATAATTTTAAGATGATAATCAAATAACAAACTACTATGCAAGTATTTGTAGCTTAAAATGGTCTTGAAATTTACGATGGATGACTTACTTTCGTAATGAACTTGAAATGTATATATGTATGATAATGCTTTATTATAATGAAAGTTAAACAGATTATGCGACCAGTTCAAAAATTATTCAAAATAAAGAGGCAACTAAAATACACATCAACAGTCAAAGAATCTGGGGGGGGGGGGACGAGATATTCATATTTATTGGAACAAAATTAGTCTATATTATACTGTACACAGTAAATTTCGAAAAATAAAAGACTATGAATTTCTTGTCCAATACATATCATATAAGACAATGAAGGACAATAGGGTAGATAAAAAAAATTTTTCCTTCAGAATTTCAGAACCTACCTATAGAAAGAAGTACTCTGATATACAGATGAAGGGGAAAGTAAAATAAAAAAAAATTTACATGTTAAGTACTGCCACAAACAGAATGAAGTTTTTATGGTGTTGTTACTAATGGGCCACCTGTCTTACGTTGTCAAATCGAGGCCCACGAAATTCATCGGGACAAAGAGCTAGATGTACGCCTGTCGTTAGCCGAAGCTTTGAGCATCATACAGGTGACTTCGGTTTGGCTTCGTTCCACCCCAATTTTGAGGGAGAACACCCTGGAGGTGGTTAGGAGTCTTCCACCTCTCTTATCCTTCCCCCAACCTCACGAGAGTACTTGCGGTTCGACGGTTATTTAGAGTTTCCATATGCCGCAAGCATCCCTGCCTTCTCCGGGATTCGAACCCAGGTCCTATGACATAGCAGTCAGCGTCACTAACCACTATACTGAATGTGCGGCTTTCTTTATGGTAAAAGGTCAAAGCAGTTTTTGAAGTGAAACTTCTTTGCAGACGGGAGTGAATGAGAAATTTACCCAGTTTTGCGTAACAGTGAAAAAGCGAACGGAAATAGTAATTCCCCCATCCCCCCGAAACATCGCCACGGTGAGGAGATGGCGAGCGGGGGGGGGGGAGAGGAACACCACGTGACCTGCGTCATATCCGTGAAAAAGTTGGACGATTGCTAAGAGGTTGCATCAAAAGTATATCTTGCTGCTATGGACGAAAGGCGCTTAGGTATTGATGACATTAAGTCGGTACCCTTGCTACTCTTGTAACGAACTCGCGTAGCGTATTTTCGTAGTTTTTATGTAATAAACGTACCGTTTTCAACGAATAAACGCACCCAAAATATTACCATTATATGGCTCTTCTCGTTACGGGAGTGTCTGGGGCATTGTGTATATGTCACTAACGTTCGCGCAAGAGTCGCTACGGATAGCGTCATGTAAACAAACACAGTGACTTCTGTTAGTGATGCATTAAGTTTATATTTTTAATTTTTATTTCCATTGAATCAAAATAAATTCTAGTCAGATAGCCTTGAACAAATGCAAAAAGAGGAAAAGAGTTTCGTGAAAGAAAAAAAAGGCAAAACTAGCAGCAATTCCTGGCGAAAGTCTATATATCACCAGGTAGTTCTGTCGCAGCTTTTATCATCTTTATCCATAAAGTTTTAGTGCTGTACACATCAGAGGCTGCAGTGATCATTGGATCCGATGATGATCAAAAGCCGATTATCTTAACTGGAGACTTTAATGTTAATTTTGCTTCAGAAGAAGACAAAGCCACCCATTGAATTTTTGAAACCAACACTGAATTTGACAATGAATACTGATTCTAGAGAAGGAAAAACAATATACGGAACCACGATTGATGCAGTTTTCTCACATTTTCTTGATTGACTACAATCGAGGATTTTTATATCCTACTTTAGTTACCACACACCTATTGTGTCTTTCTTAGAAAATGATGATGCAGAAAATTGAATAAAAATATTTTCATACAATAAATGAAGTTCGGATTTTATTTGATTAAAGTTATCTCAGGAGTTTAATATAATTAGATCTATTCCTGCATTTACGGCCAACGTCACCAAAGAAATTTCACTTCCATCGAGTGGCTTTCCACGTT
>BMAO01026070.1:0-23669 GCA_019973975.1 Trichonephila clavata
ATGTTTGTGCATATGGTCGTCCAGATTTTTTCATCACATTTACATGCAACCCAGCATGGGATGAAATAAAGGAGCTTTTATTAACTGGACAATCCCCATCAGATCGTCATGATATTTCTGCACGAGTATTTAAACAAAAATTAAAATCTTTAATAGATTTTATTGTGAAACACCATGTATTTGGAGAGACGCGCTGTTGGATGTATTCCATTGAATGGCAAAAAAGAGGTTTACCACATGCGCATATTTTAATATGGATGATGGAAAAAATAACACCAAACAGAATTGATGAAATCCTCTCAGCAGAAATACCAGACATTGAAATTGATAAAGACTTGCACGATATTGTCTTAAAAAATATGATTCATGGTCCATGTGGCTCCCTAAATAATAATTCACTATGCATATCAGATGGAAATTGTACAAAGAGGTATCCTAGAGACTTACTTGCTGAAACTATTACAGGCAACGATGGATATCCACTCTATCGACGACGATCTACCGAAGATGGTGGAAAATCCATTACACTAAAAGTACTCAACAAAACTATTGATGTTGATAGTCGTTGGGTAGTATCATATTCTCCATTACTACTAAAAACGTATAACGCACACATAAATGTTGAGTACTGCAATTCAGTGAAAGCAAAAAATATATTTGCAAATATGTGAACAAAGGAAACGATGTGGCAGTGTTTGGAGTGGAAAATACAACTGCATCTAACGAGGAAGTCACCCAATATAAACTGGGACGCTACATAAGTAGCAATGAGGCTGTATGGCGCATTTTATCTTTTTCCATTCATGAGCGATATCCAACGGTTGTTCATTTAGCAGTACATCTTGAAAATGGACAGAAAACGTATGTGCAAGAGCAATGTTACCACCGCCAACAACATTAACTGAATTTTTCACATTATGTAGAAATGATACCTTTTCAAGGACACTACTGTACTCTAAAGTACCAACTTATTTTACGTGGAATACATCAACATGAAAATTTCAGCGTCGTAAACAAGGTAGAGCAGTACAAGGACACCTAAATTTATATTCCACAGATGCATTGGGTCGTCTGTACACTGTACATCCAAATAACGCAGAATGCTTTTACCTAAGATTATTATTAATCAATGTTCGTGGACCAACATCTTTCCAAGAACAGTCAATGGCCATGTGTGTGCTACATTTCGTGAGACTTGCCAGAAATTAAATCTCTTAGAAAACGATGCTCATTGGGATATTTCACTCGCTGATGCTTCTAATACAGCTCAACCACCGCAGATACGTACACTATTTTCCATCATACTAACTACATGTTTTCCGGCTAATCCGAAGGATCTTTGGGGAAAATATAAATACTATATGAGTGAAGACATTTTACATCACATGCGTAGAATAAATGCTAATCCAAACATTCAATTAACATCTAATATATACAGTGAAGCATTGATTTTAATTGAAGATGTATGTTTGACAATAGTCAACAAATCCCTCATAGAATTGGGAATGATTGCTCCAAATAGATATAGGATTGGCATTTTCGATCGTGACATACTACGAGAAACGTTCTTCGATGTTAATGATTTACAAACATTTGTTCGAATTATCTGCCGAAATTGGTATTAGAACAACGAACAGCATATGACGCAATTATAAATGCAATATCTAAACAAGAGTTGTGATTTATATTTCTTAGATGCACCTGGAGGCACTGGCAAAACTTTTATTATTTCAATTATCCAGACAACTATAAGATCACAAAATAATATTGCACTTGCTATTGCATCATCTGGTATTGCAGCAACTCTTTTGGACAGTAGGGCGAACAGCACATTCAGCATTGAAATCGCCATTAAATATGCAGGTAATTGAAACTCCAACATATAACATTAGCAAATATTCTGGGATGGGAAAAGTACTAAGATCGTGTCAGCTTATAATATGGGATGAATGCACCATGGCACAGAAGAAATCATTGGAAGCACTCAATGGCACATTAAAAGATTTGAGAGGAAATAAGCAGCTCATTGGTTGTGCCCTCGTTTTGCTAGCTGGTGATTTTCGACAAACTCTACCAGTTATACCACGTTCAACACCAGCAGATGAATTGAATGCATGTCCCAAATCATCGGTGTTATGGCGGTATGTGGAGAAAATATCTTTAAAGACCTTAAAGATTATCTTTTTTTATGAGTGTTCAATTACAAGATGAATCTTCTGAACGATTTGCAAAACAATGGTTAGATATTGGGAATCGTAAAATGGAAATGGAAGAATCCACACTCTCTCTCTCTCTCTCTCTCTCTCTCTCTGTATTACAATACCAGAAAACTTTTGTCACATTTTTAAATCCACTGATGAATTGATTGCTAAAGTTTTTCCAAATTTATCACAGAATTATAAAAATAATCAATGGGTTAGTCAGCGTGCTATATTGGCAGCCAAAAACATGGATGTGAATTTAATAAACTGCACAATTCAAAATGAAATACCTGATGAAGAAACAACATATAAATCCATAGATACTGTTGTCAATCAAGACGAACCAGTTAATTATCCAATAGAATTTTTAAATTCATTGGATCTACCAGGAATGCCACCGCATATTTTAACTTTGAAAATTGGTTCACCAATCATCCTTCTGCGAAATATAAATCCGCCGCGACTATGCAATGGGACTAGGGTATCGGTAAAAAAATTAATGAATAACATAACTGAGGCAACCGTTCTAAATGGAAAACACCAAGGGGAACATGTACTACTACCACGCCATTCCCATGATACCAACGGATACTCCATTTGAATTCAAACGTCTACAGTTTCCTGTACGACTAGCCTTTGCAATGACCATTAACAAAGCACAGAGACAATCATTGCGAGTATGTGGATTAAATTTGATAAATCCATGCTTCTAACATGGACAGCTGTACGTTGGGTGTTCACGAGTTGGAAAACCATCAAATTTATTTGTTCTTGCACCAGATAGGAAAACAAAAAATGTTGTATATTTACAAGCACTACTAAGATAAAGTTCACCATCAATCATCAAATATCATTAATTTCATGATGATATTTAATAATTACAAAATTATTGTTCAATTGAAATTCATTTGCAATATTGTTTAATATCACAAGTGAAGAAGCATGTTTATTCTACCATCAACTATGTATATCTATGTTTTGTACATATGTTATATTCAAATGACATATAAGTAGGGATAAATTAATTGTTAATTCTTATTTTGATGTATTGTATACATTTGATCATTAGTAAATTATGTTTGAGGTATCAAAACTGCCTTTTTGTTCAAACACAGCAACGTGTGAACGGGTACAGCTAGTTAACTATATATAAAAGTGTTTTTTAGTTTTTCTTAAATATAATTTATTTAAAACTCGAATATTAGTGTAATTTGAATTAGTTTACAAGAGAACCAATTTTTCAGTTACAATGTCATTAGTATCCGCAAATTTATTTATTTTTTATTCAAAAATTTTGTAACAACTTATCTTTGAATTAATATGGAAAAAAATTATATTAGTTTGAATATTAAAACAGTTCCATCTTCTATAATAGTCATGCCAATATTAACGGACCTCATACTTTTGAGCTACGATGAAGTAATGAGGACGATACTTGAACTGGAATTCCACTCTCCGAACATCCACATCATGTCACCGTGAGAATTTTGAAACTTTCTACAGTAGGGGTTGGCATTCTTTTAGCTGTGGCGTGCCAAACCAATCCATCAATATGATGCAGCGTGCCACACAGTGGGATATTTTTGAAACAATTCGCTTCCCACACACACACACACACAATGACCATCTGTCTTCGTGTTTTGTGGTTCCTCAGACGAAAAGAAACTTTTATTGCTTTCCTTCTTCAAGTGGACAATAGACCAACCACACTTATCAGCCGTCCATATCTTTCGCTTTCACATACATGGCCTTGATACACATGTCTTCAGAAAGGATGGTCCGTTATTGTGGAGAAGACATGCATAGGATTGTGTATGCATGTGTATTGAATATATTCTTTTAATACAGAATACTTTAAACTCCTATATTATATTTATATTGTAATAATCTGTACAATTGTTTTGTTACATAGTATCAAATTTAAATGTGATAGAAAAAAATTTCTCTTCGTGTATTTTGGGAGTTTTTTCCTACCCAACTTGATAATTCGAACTCTTGATAATTCGACATTTTTCATTGGTCCCTTCAACTTCGAATTACCGAGAGTCGACTTGCACTCATATTCTAAAATGATATTGAGCATTCAATTGTTAAACAATTTCTTTGCGGGCTCGAAATATTTTTCATATGAAGAAAGGTTTTTTACTAAGATATGCAGAACCAAAAGTGGAAAGCAGAGTACAAGCAATATTCTTTCTTCAAACGACTACATTTTTCCACCAATGACATTCAATAATTTACAGCACAGCTGTACATTTATATAGCTGTAGAGTTATCTTTCAGATTGTTTCTTAATTCCGTAAATGTCTATAATTCCGAAGAGGTTTGTCAAAGAAGTCCATTACAAATTTATCAATTTCTGTCCACTCAAAAATTGACAAATTTGTTGAGTAGTGCAGAATAACACTGACAATTGTACCGCGTGCCACAGGTTCCTAGATGTTTCTTAGGAAAGGTGAGATCATTGTAAATCTATTACTCTGTTAAATAAGCAACAAAAGATCCTCAAAAAACTGTATATATTTTTATATAAACCCCATAAGAATAATAATATGTGAATAAAAAAATATTAAAAAGTCCGAGAGGTTTTTAACCACCGTAAATATTTACATTAAATGTTGTGCTATTTCAATGGTAGTCATAACCAAACATACATTTGTATATATTTCCTACTTAACACAAAAAAGCACACTATCTGGCCAAAAGTATCCGGACACTCCTTAAAAAAGTGGTTCTTGCGAGTGACACAATTTGATACATAATTGAAAGCTATAAAAGTGTTGGTAGTGGTATGTTAGATTGTATTTATGAGTTTGTGAGGCAATGAGTAAGACAAAGGAGCTAGTGAGTTTGATCGTGGCAGTATAGTGGGATGCCACCTTTGTGGGAAATCAGTTCGTGAGATTGCGGACATTCTACAGAAGCCTAAATCCACTGTGGGTGATGCAATTGTGAAGTGGAAACGTCGAGGCAGTGAAACTGCAGAAAAACGAACCGGTAGGCCGAAAATACTTGGTGAACGCAGCCGCAGAACTCTGAAAAGGGTAGTGAAACAAAATCGCAAGACCTCGTTGGTGGAAATTTCTCAGGAGTTCCAAAGTTCATCAGGAATTAGTGTTAGCAGCAGGACTGTCCGTCGAGAGTTAAAAAACTTGGGATTCCATGGTTGTGCAGCCGCTCACAAGCCAAACATCACTCCACAGAATGCGAAGCATCGATTGCAATGGTGTAGAGCTCACCGTCATTGGACTGTGGACATGTGGAAAACTGTTCTTTGGAGTGATAAATTTCGCTTTACAGTTTGGCAGTCGGATGGACGCGTCTGGGTTTGACGGATGCCCGGCGAACGTTTCTTTAGTGGCTGCATTGTGCCGACTGTTAAGTTTGGTGGTGGAAGCATAATAGTTTGGGGGTGTTTCTCGTGGTTTGACCTGGGTCCGTTAGAACCTGTGATTGGAAACATGAACTCTGAGATGTATGTGGACATTCTGGACAATGCTGCACTCCCAACTCTATGGCAATATTTCGGGAAAGGCCCATTTCTCTTCCAGCAGGATAACTGCTCCATTCACACATCGAGGCTTGCACAGACGTGGTTTGACGAAATGGGTGTTCAAAAACTGGACTGGCCTTCTCACAGCCCCGATCTAAATCACATAGAATACATTTAGGACGAATTAGAACGCAAATTACGTAGCCAGCCAAATCGACCATCCTCACTGCAAGCACTCACTTCAGCTGTGATGGACGCCTGGAAGGCAATTCCTATGGTCACCTATCAAAAATTGGTGGAAAGTCTTCCCAAACGTGCGCAGGCTGTCATCCATGCAAAAGGGGGACCAACATCATATTAATATGTGCCTCAGGACGCTCTGAGTCCATACCACTGGGTGTCCGGATACTTTTGGCCAGATAGTGTATAACCATTGAATTGACATTTTATTACAGTCGTCAAAATATACTTTAATGAGCGAAAAATGAAAACCATACCGGTTTAAGCTCATTTCGGGTCTTGGGCGCAGAAGATCTACAGGCTTCTTGGCACTGGCGGATCGAAGAAAAATCTGGTTAAGTCCAGCTTATCCGGGCCTCTGGCCGCCCGCCCCAAGCACCCAATGATTAAACCTGCACTGAATAAAAAGGAGATAGATTAAACGATGGCACAGAGCATTACCTTGTTTGAGAACAAGGTCTGCAGTGGGATGCTAAAACGGACAAATGAGAATACATGGTCATCATGGGTACTTCGGTATCGTGGATCTAAGAGAGATTTTATCACAAACATTGGAATCTCATTTTAAATCTACAGAAAGAGTCTCCAGACCTGAATACCAGCCCCAATAACTTGTGATTAGCACCTTGCTAGAGAAAAGAAGAAGAATTCGCTTCATGGGTTATTATATTTCCTTAGTTACTAATTACTTGGTCAGTTCGACGATTATATTTCCATTGTATCTTTCATTCTCAATTCAATAATTCAGTCCATCTTTTGGCATTTTTGTTTATTACGTAGACAACACAAAGACGTACACAGCATTAAGAACATTACATGACTCTCCGACTCTACAAGCCGAACGAAGTATACATCTCCCGGATAACTTGCAGCGCCATCTATAGAATTAATATTTAATTTACAACATGGGTTATTTGCCGTACTCGTATCTTGATATCAGCATGCACCCCACGAATCTGGACCCATCAGTGCAAGCAACATTTCCCCACATGTTTAAAGTTCCAGAAGCAATATTCCAGTATCTTTGCATTCTTGGAAGTTCTGTCATAAGTGATACTCTAGAGCAGGGGTACTCAACCTTTTCTCCCAAGCGGCCCCATAAATATGACAGGTATTTCACACGGGCCGCAACACGAATATAATGGGGGGGGGGACACTATTAGACCAAAGCAGCATTGCACAAAACAAAATTGATCAAAATATTAAAACGCTCATTTTCGGTTTTTATTTTAATACTTAACAAACCCTTCTATCAAACACACACAAAAATTTATTTTTATGCTTTTTTTTACTGAGTTATGGAGTAGTTTCGATTTCCTTTCATCCATGACCAAACCTCTGGTTTACATTCTACCATCTCTTTATCTTTTCCTTGTGACAGACAGTCCAACGTTAGTCTTTCGGAGTTGCCAGTGGACACTTAAAATATCTCACTTTTTCTGGAGGAAATAAGAGGTTTCCTATTTGCCCTGAATGCCAGCTAGAACAGGCTTCACCTCAACACATCTTGGACTGCTTTGAACTGGACTGGGAAGGTATCCATGATAGTACACTTCTAGTAGCGGACTTCATCAAAGTCAATGATTTCACTGATCTGGTCTGACTTCGTCTGACCAGATCAGTAACAACACATTCTGTTGGTTGTTGTTTCTTATCCCAGATGGGTATAGCTCAGCTATACCCATCTCCATAAAACCAAAAATCTCCAAAAAATCTAGAAATAAGATAGTATTTCCTAAAACCTCGTCATATGAAAAACTCAAACAATTCAGAATATGACTGGGGGAGGCCTAATCAGCCTCGCACCTAGGACATTCTGGGAAGACTTTCCGGCCCTGTTGAAAAGTCAGACTTGATGTGACCACTAAAAAAGCGCGACAGAGCCGTCTGCTGATAATTAGGAATATTAAGTTGGTGACACGAACGAGGTTTCCCCCCAAAATATCAAGGGTGAGCAGGGGATATTCTCCAAAATGCATTCAATTTCAACCTTTTAATAGAGGAGAGTTCAGCTAAAAGTTAGACAAGTATCACCCAGCAAAGTGTCAGCAGTGGCAGACTTGGCCAAACTATCGGCTATCTCGTTACCATTCAATCCAATATGGGACGGGATCCACTGAAAGTATATACAGTCTAGAAGAAAGTCGAACCTCAGCATCCAGAATATTTAGGCTTGTCATATCCCTAACAGTTATCCAACTAGAAAGGTGCTGTATAGAAGCACGGCTGTCATCCAAATGTCCCTGAAGACAAAGGTCAGAAGTAGTGTCAATAAATTGCAATCCCCTATAAATTGCAATAAGTTCAGATCTAAAAACAGAACAGTAGTTAACATTCCTAATCTTGATGTCAAATGTACTATCAGGTGTCTCAATGTGCACGCCGCTTCCAGAAATACCACCGTCGTCCATGCTGTCATCAGTATAGATTTTTAATGCCGTATGAGGGATGCCAGAAATTGTCTCTAGAGCAACCTGTCTAGTAAATTCTGGTATATCAGACCTTTTACACATTCTACTATCAAGAAAAGCAAATTGATAGATTTGATTGCTTTAGTGATAGAATTTCTCGCTAAATTTTTTAGTATATTGTTCTTAAATAATGTGGGGTCTCAGCTCAGTGTCATCCTTGTCCGTCACTTGACGCAGGTCCAAAATTACAAGGTTAATCACCAATAACTCTCGCTTTTGCTTTAGAGTGTGAATAAACAAGATAAAATCATAGTTGCCCACTGACGAACATTGGGGGAAAGCCGCAGATATTTTTTCACACAATCGAGCTCTTCCTTCCCTCATTTCTTGTGTGTGCGTGCGTGCGTGCGTGTGTGTTCTCATGTTTTGGCAAACATTACAGCTAGGGTATAGTTCAAGTTATTAATAATATATATTGCTTATTATTATACTTTTACTATCCAACATTAATCCGTTCACTTTTTTTAATACAGTAGAACGTCGTTTATCCGAATCAATTGGGACCGGAACCCATTCGGATACGCGATTGTTCGGATAACCGAAAGCCGAATGCGATCCATGCAATATATGAAACCGAACCCTGTACGAATATTGAAAATCATCACACGCGGGAAACGTGCTTGGAAAAAAAAAAGCAAAATAGGCTCAATATTTCACATTTTTACCTTTATTGTAGAAAATAATCCCTTATTTTTCGCTGTACCAATATACCATTGTACACCTTAGTTTTTTCACAGCAAGGTCTCTGATTCTCTTGAGAAGCAGTAGTTGAGTAGTACAGCACTCTGGTTGTGGGTTCGTACCACTCCATAGCTGTCTCTAACGCGAAAAACGCGTCAGCATTTGATGGACCCTTGCTGCTTTCGTTGTTGTTGTTGTTCTCGTCTTCATCCGTTTCATCGTCGACAGGGTCGGATACTTGCACGGAAGTCACGACCTCTTCATCATATAGCACTTGAAAAACACATTCTTTTTCGTTTGCTTCCCTCATGGTTTTCCTTTTCTTCGCGCTATGTTCAGAGTCAAGTTTTGACGCAAAATTTTAAATGGTATCTAGGCTTTTTTATGCCCCCCCCCCACACACAGAAATTGTTGCCTTTCCAACATTATAAAACTGTGCCAGAGACGCTCCACTTTCTCCCTTCGCGAGACGGTTCAATATTTCAAGTTTTGTCTCTATGTTCAAGACGTTGAGCTTCCATTTTAAATGCGAAGCTATAGCAGTTCACAACAAAAGAGAACATATACACTCCCTCACTTGGAAGCAAACCGACCTAATATTCCGCGCAGATGTTTACCAAATCACACAACTGAAATTGCCTAAATATCCCTCACCTTGGTTGTTCCTGTCACTTTTGACTTCACGCGAAACAACAGTTGAGCATTGCACTGTTCGAAAACGTATTCAGACTTTGGTTCGGATAATTGACGCTCCAGATAATAAACGTTCGGATAAACGACGTTCTACTGTATGAGAATACAAAATAACAAATCAAAAAGTAATGCAAATAAATAATCGAAATAAAATAAATGTCTTAATTAACTCAAAAAATATATTTTCTGTTTTATTCAAGTTTTAAATGTTCCCAATTGAGAGCACACATATTTGAAAACATGATACTATTTGTTATTGTGTGTGGGGGAGCTTTTAATTTTATATTATATTATAATATTTTGTAATAGTATTTTAAGTTTTGAATAAGTGTTAAACAGAAAAAAAAATTTGTTTTTTACACTTATACGTCAATACGATTTTTCGCGTGATTTTTCTGTGGGTTTTAAGTTTCTTAATCGACAATCAAAGAAGTAATATAGAACATGTTTAATTATATCGATTTAAATGCGAAAGCATGTTTCTTTTATAACTGTATTGATAACCCAAGACAATTTTTAAAATACGAGCATTAAAATAACCTTTAAAAATATCACAAATTTCTGGTGGGGAAAAAAAAATCTTCACAACTGAAATTAGATTTAAAAACTAAACATTTTCAAGTTGTTCTGGTTCCTTTTCCAACGTCCCACTTTTGAAAATTGCCTTTTGTAGCTTTATTCAATACGAAATATGCAGTTTTAATTGATTTTCATTATTTTCTTGGGTTTCACTATTCTCAACTCTCCCACTTTCGGTGCCAGTATCTCGTATAAGTGGGAGATTAGAACCATTATTTTCCTATTGATCAGGCTCGGCACACTGTTATTTTTAAACTTAATAAACCAGAAATTTCAAATTTTAAGGACAGGTAAAAAAAGTTTTTGTAGAAATAATTTTTAATGTTCTAAATTAGTGGTTCCCAAACTTTTTTAACCCATGGATCCCTTTTTATAGTCAAAACTTGTGCCAGAAACCCTCTTTATAGTTACCCCCCCCCCCAACTGAAAAAGCTACATAAATGCATAGTATAAAAATTACAAATAAAAAAAAAACATTTTGTTGAAGAATTATTTTTTTGAAATTATAACTTTTGTTTGAAATAAAATAAATAATTAACGAATTGGACGATTTGATGAGATGTTATGAATGTATTTATGTCCGTCTCAATGTTTGCGAGTAGCAACCGCAAATCCCCACTAACACTAGTTTTTAGTCGGTGTCTTTTTTTTTTTATGAGGTTTTTTACGGCACTGAATCACCGTTCTACCAAATTGGAAGACGGGAAAGTAGTCAACAACTTTAACCTATAAATGGGATCTGTTTTTGTAACCAGAATTTGTGGTATTCTTGTTCAAACATTGGTTTCAGTTCCTCATTTGTGGATATTTCAATAAGATGCTCCTGTATCAGTATGGATTCATCTGAGTTAGTACAAGCACAAAAGGGTTCAAAACTCAGTCAGGAATAACAAAGTGAATTATTGTTATTTATTTAAATTTCCATAAAAATAAAAATGGATCAAATTTTTTTTTTTTTATTTAATAGTAAACCTTGCGCGGACCCCTGATGTTGTTCAGAGACGAACAAATCAATTTAAATTTTCCACGGACCACCTGAATAATATAGGGGATCCCTGGGGGTTCGTAGGGACCACTTTTAGAACCACTGCTTTAAGTTAATAACAAAAATATTACAAGAAAATGAAAATAATTGGGAAAAGTACACTGTCGATCAATTTCGCAAAATCAAAAGATATCGCCAAATCAAAAAAAATATCGCCAAATGCATGCACAGAAATAAATTCCTGTGCATGTTGTTTCGGAATTTGCCCGTGAACAATTAAATTGGCGAAGATTTAGAATAATTAATTACACTCTGTTTTAAAATGAAACACTAACTGTAATAAATTTAAAAAATCTAATAGCTAGATTATTTAATTGGCCAAAACACTGTAACTGCCTTCAAAATCGCGGCAAATTAGTCTTCTGATGTAGATGACGCCACACACAAATCCGCATGAATACGTCTAAATGCTGTCTTGCAGATTCACAATGTTTTTTCCCCACTTGCTTAAAGCCGTAGGTTTCGGGTGCTTACGTATTAGACCGTGCATTAAAAAAATGTACTGCTTTTTCCCCGTAAAAAATAGGTTCCAAATTCTAATCAATTTTTCCAACAAAAATAAAAAAATAATATTAAAAATCAAGAGGAAGATATTATTCTGGAGCATACGCGATTAAAATTATTGTGTCTGAACATGGGCATGAACGGTAAAACCTTTAAAAAATAGTTATTATATACGAGCATGCGTGAACAAGTTAATGTTCTAACATGCGCGGGAATAGTTTTCCTCTATTGGCTGCATATCGGGGCATTTGGCGACGTTTTTTGATTCGACGGTATTATACGTAAGTACCTCGAAACCTTCCCTGAAAAAAAAAGGATAAAAGTATATCATACAGATATATAAAATATATTAAAGAAACCTTACCAGGTCCGTCGATAACTTGCCTTGCTGATTTATATAGCTGTTCATCACATCATGATCCGAATAATCATTTCTTCTGTAGTTCGATAATATCGATTCTATCGGAACAGGTACGGAATCACATACATTGGTACACATAACTTCAGAATTTTTGAAATTACCATTGCTATTGTAAGCTAAATTGTCCGAATTGCTCCAATTATCCTGTGGAACTCCAAATGCTTCATTGTTTATTGCATACACATTTCCTTCTCCATCAGCTGGACTTTCATTAAAATTTTCAGAATTATTAGTACATGGAACTTTAAAATTTTCTCTACTTCCCGATAGTTTATTTTTATTTCGAACTCGCCGTGTTTTACGTTGAGAGTCCATGACAACATTTTGAAGTTGCTGGACTTCGTTTTGGTGGAATAACGGTATATTATAATTTCCATAAGGAATGTATGGCGTTTGCAAATAACAAGGCGGATATAGCCCTTGTTGCAACTGAATTTGGTGTTGAAACATTTTCTGAAGGTACTGAATATTATTGAGTTGCAGTAAACTGTTAACATGTGTCTGACTTGCATCACCATACTGTGCAAAGTTATTGGGTTGAAAAATGTGAGACCCCTGGAAGAACACCTGAAACGAAAAATAGGAGAAATTACAATTTAAAAAAAGGTGCAACAAGAAATAAATTTATAAGAAATTTTAGCATGATGCGATTTCCGGAAATATACACTTTTCTTAACAGAAAATTCTCTTCAACTTGGAAGTACCTGTAAACTTTTTAGACATATAAAGCCCATTAACAAATAAGCTAACTAGATTAAAATGACGAATGAATTTTCAGAAATGAAAGAGGTATTCAAACTGAAGATAAAATGGAATGAGTGTTTATTAGCGTCGAGAGGGCTTATTGGAGACGGACCTCGTAGTTATAAACTTCGGTCAAGTGACAAGGACAACATCTGAGCGGGCTACCCCCTCTCCAAAGCATCAGTTCTTCTACACCAGTGGTTCCCAAAGTGGTCCCTACGGATCCCCAGGGGTCCCCGATATTATTCAGGGCGTCAGTGGAAAATTAAAATTGATTTAGGGATCCATGGACAATGTCAAAGAGTCCACGGAAAATTTAATGTAAAATAAAAAATTTTGATCCATTTTTATTTTTAAGGAAATTTAAATAAATAACAATAATTCACTTGGATATTCCCGATTGGGTGTTGAAGCCTTTTGCGCGAGGACTAACTCAGATTACAAACACAGATGAATCCATACTAATACAGGAGCATCTTATTGAAATATACAGAAATGAGAGACTTAAACCAATGATTGAACAAGGATACCACACATTCTGGTTACAAAAATAGATCCCAATTTTATGTCCTGCATTATGGGTTATTGTATGGAAGTTGTTGACTACTTTCCCGCCTTCCAATTTGGTAGGACTTCGATTCAGAGCCGTAAAAAACCTCAACACACACAAAAGAAAAAAAAGAAACCGACTAAAAACTAGTGCTAGCGGGGATTTGCGGTTGCTACTCACAAACACTGAGACGGATATAAATACACTCATAGTATCTCATCAAGTTCATTCATTATTATTTATTTTTTAAAATTTTATTTAAACAAACGATATAATTTTAATAATATATTCTCAATTCATTCATTATTTTTTTTTTTATTTTTTAACTATTTTTTACATCATAGTATCTCATAATTCATTCTTATTTTTTTTTTAAAATTTTATTTAAACAAACGATATAATTTAATAACACTCATAGTATCTCATCAAATAAACTCATAGTTTCATCAAATTCCTTCATTATTATTTATTTTTTAAAATTTTGTTTAAACTAACGATATAATTTTAATAACACTCATAGTATCTCATCAAGTTCATTCATTATTATTTATTTTTTAAAATTTTATTTAAACAAACGATATAATTTTAATAACACTCATAGTATCTCATCAAATTCATTCATTATTATTTATTTTTTAAAATTTTATTTAAACAAACGATATAATTTTAATAAATACTTCTTCAACAAAATGGTTTTTTTTTTTAAATGTTTAGTTTTTATACTATGTGCATTTGTGACGGATCTATACGCGGTTCCACTAATTCCTTCTTATCTCTTTAAGCAAAATATTTAATTCAACCAACTTTTATCGAGTAAGCAAACGTGATTTATGTAAATGAGGTATATTATATAAATTCGGTTTTCGCGAGTTGGCAGGAAGGAAGCGAGTTGTTGACAAGCTGAAGTTAATACGCTGGATGTGTGCAAATAGGAGTTATCATAAGTTTGAGAATTAGTTGTTAGTTGAAGATTGAAAAGCAGTGGAATTAGTTAAAGATTACAGAGCGTGGAGCCAACGTCATTTGATCAAGCCGAAGAGAGTGCCTGGAAGTGTCCAGTGTAGGATTAAGGTTCAAGTACTGTGCATTTGATTAAGTAGAAGCTAGTTATTCGTGTGCGACGTAGTTGTAATGGAGCGTATTTAAGCTGTCTTAAGATTCAATTGAGTGTATGTAGTAATATATCCCCGAGTTATCGAATCTCACCTCTGCACTCTACAATAATTAATATACCTTAATTAGAATTGTGTTGTGTTGTGTCTGTTCAATAATTGTTAATAAGAATTAATAAAATAATTAGATTGGAAATCATGTATGTAGATTATTCTGTTCCTCCAACACATCTAGCCGGGTTTACAGATAGAGAAGAGGGTTCGGATATAAGAGGCAACCATACATTTATGTAGGTTTTTCAGTTGGGGATAGAGGTTTTAATTTTAAAAGGGGGTCAGTGGACAAGTATTGATTATTAAAAAGGGAAGAATGTTTGGAAACCAATGTGTATTCTACACGGAGGGTCTTCAATGGCGCTTGGGCTGAAACTCATGACACGGCAGCCATGAGCACGTGGCCTTAACCTCTCGGCTACGGTGGCCACAGCTTAAAGTGAAAAAGAGATTTAATGTACAATCAATAGAAAAATTAGAAATCCGTAACATATTTGGGAAGGTGGATATTCTACGGGGGTACTGTGAGAATGTGTTTATTGTCGGATGAGGAAGTGGAATTCTACATTACTCACAGAATGGTTTTTCAAAATTCTTCATGAAATTAATAATTAAATTAATTACTACTATCCCCCAAAAGTAAAACAAGCGCAAAAATACCCATTTAATATAAAACTTATATCATGTGCTTTCTTTCATCAAATTTTCTTCCGAATGTTTGTATGATATATTAAAAGATCAATTGAATATATACAGTGAAATGCATTTAACGCGAAAACGCTTAAGATGAAATATTGGTTGAAATGAAATAATACAACGGTCCTGACAAACTACTACGTATTTTTATGCGTTTTTCTCTGAACATAAAACAAAAAGCTTTCCCTTCTGGGAACGAACAAAATACGGAAAACACTAACGGCGCAGGCGAGATTTAAGAGGGGAGTGAAATGAAAGTTTTTGTAAAAAGGAAGCGAATTTCGATTTGAAATACCCTCGGAGTAGCCTGTGACACGAGCCAATTTTGTTCATCTTAGCTACTTTCACCCTTCATCCCTGCAAACGCCACATCGAAAATGTGGAATACATGAAAAAAGTTTTGTGCATTTATATTTAGACACACATTCCCATTGGTGAAAAATGAATAACCAAACGGCTGATATCGAACAATTTGTCGACAATTTAATACTAAAAAAAGGGAATGCAAAGAAAAATATTAGATCATTTTCCAAAAATTTAACAAATGTTTTGTTTTTCAAAAAAACTTGAAAATATTGTGTTAAGTTTCATTGAGTTCTTGTTAAATGTTTTTGTTTCATTGATTTTTATTAAATACATGCATCCTATCCATGCAGATAAAATATGCTCTAATAAACTTAATTATGTTGAATATACGTTTATTTATTTGCAATGCCCTTTAACACGAAACAATATTTCAGTTCCATCAGTTTCTTGTTAAGCGATTTTCAATGTACTTAGAAATACTTGTTCATATCGAGCTTTTTACCAGCTGTCTTTCGTATTTCTATGCCATACCAGTTCGTCTACCACAGCCAATGCCCTCAATTTTGAATCATGACAGCCAACTTTCCACATCACATCATACCAACGATAGATCTTTGCACTGGCGTAACAAAGAATATTAGGGCCCTCCTGCAAAGTCAGGTTTTGGGCCCCAAACCGGTTCTTACAAAGGATTGCAAAACCATAACATAAAGACTTTGGGCCCCTAGAATCCTGCCACCCACGCGAGATTCGGAGGTTGCTGGGAAGTACGTCACGTCACTGGATCTTTGAGCCCCAATAGATTTAATATGTATCAGCTCCTCTACACGAGGGATCTTAAGCGAAATTTGAATACAAGAAGTGGCTGGACTGCAACATCGCCAGCCATGAACCCGTTGCAATGACCAATGGTCTACCATGACCACTGCGAGTACTTTTTTTCGCTTATTTTCACATCATTTCCTCTTAGCAGTATAAGATACAGGGGCGTCGCTACCACCAAATCAATGATACGGGGTCCCCAAGCTACAGGGGCCCCAGCACGTGTAACTACAATCCCACTATCAGGACTCCCATATCTAAAAAAGGGCCCCGACAGAGCTAGCTATGCCAGTAATAAGATGATATTTGAGCAGGTAATCTGGATCTCGAACGTGCTCCCAAATTAGCACAAAACTACGGTTCCATTAAGAGTCGTGGTAGCTTCGTGATAATGGTCAAGAACTCGTGGCCTGCGTGTCATGAGTTTGAGCCCTAATACCACTGAAGACCAGCTGTGAAGAAGAGCGGATGGACATTAAATCTGTCGAGGCTGTAAGTCTTCCCGTTAGCGTTGTGTTAGGAGTGAGTAGGAAGGGGGGGGGAAGCTCAAGTGTTGTTCTCGTCACTTGATCAAGGTTCAAAATTACAAGGTCTGTCGCCAGTAACCCTTGGGTTGATTTTCTGTGCGACGTTAACAAACATTCACTCACCACTGCTGCTCCAGCATCAAGTTATTTCCAAATATGTCATTTTTTAAAACTGAATAGAATCTTAAAAAAAAAAACTCTTGTATTCATTTAGATTATCTGACAACGATTCGGAATAATGCTTTAAAGAAAAAAGAAAGAAAAAAAACGTGTTATTGAACACAATTTTTAGTTTTATAGTAAACTAGCTGAAATGCCCGTTCTTCGCACGGGTTAAGTTTTAAAAACAAAAATTTATCTATTATAGAATTACAATATTTTTAGTGAGGGTAAAACCCTGTATAAAAAGTAGTATAACCAAAAGTTAAAAATATTTTTTTCAAAGCAAATATAAATAAAGATTACAGAAAAGTGATAGCAGTAGTGAGTTTCTGCTATGGGTGAAATAACCTGCAATAGATGAACTGAAAGAAAAAATTAATGATAAACTGATTCACTAAATGCTATCATAAATAAGAAATATTAGGAAGCCTTCAACTGAAAAAAAATTAAATTAGTCCTCATATAATACTATCTAACATCTCTGTAATACATCTAATATACAGTATTAGATGTAATTAAATACTAAAAGCCTTTAATTAGTATGAACTAAAATCAAAATCTAACTAAAACAGGTCCCCGTTGAAACAGTTCAGAACAAACAACAGTACTGAATGAAACAAATAATAAACCACGTTGCTAAAAAATTAATTATTGAAACCATACTTTCTGCAACATTTCTATTAAAAATTATTATTTGATTGCAAAGAGCAAAAGAATGAGTACATAAACGATGAGTACATAATATATATATCCTATATGGACAGTATAAAATAAAATATGCATATGATCTCCAAGAAACTATGTGAGTAACAGATAATAAGAAACAACGTTAAACCATGATAGCACGAGACGTAAAATCATTTCAACTCTGAATTTTAAAGAAATCCAGAGGGAAATATGAGAAAATCTTTTCAAGGTGCATCTTTTTTCTGTGCAAAAATTTTTACGATCACAAATGAAACAGTTTTTCTGATTTGCAAGATTGCCAGTAGCAAAGTTAGTCATGACGAAAAATCTGGTCAAAATGGAATTCCAAAGAAAATATGAGAATATTATTTCAAGGTCACCTTATCATAGTTTCAGCAAATAGCTTTTTGTTAAATTTATGACTTTTTCTCATTTAAAACAAAGATGAATTCTTATCGGTCATAAGGACCATAAGGCAAAAAACAGCGACACGCAAAAAAAAAACATGGTACATACTGGTTCCTCATAAATATGAAGCATTATCTTCACGATATTACCAACATGTTAAGAGCAATTAGTTTGAATTCAGTGTCATTTTCTAAAATATACAACATTTACCGTAATTTCGCACGTATAGTTCCGCACCATCGTATAGTCCGCAGACACGATTTTATATAAAAAAAATTTCAAAAAATCGTCAGATAGTCCGCACCACCGGATAGTCCGCGGACTATACATCCGAAATTACGTTATTTTAATACGGCAATATTAATGTAATTTTAGAAACAAAGAACTAAGTATAAATAGAAAAAAGTACTTCCTTACTAATATACCTTCAGAAATAAAACGCTAAATACAAATAAAAAAACAGTGCTTACTAATTAATCATATATTAATTAATCACACATTCTACTACATTAACGAAACCTTCAAAGTCCGATTGATCGGTATCAGAATTAAACAGTTCTAATATATTTTCGGAAGAGTGTCCGAAAGTTTATTTTCAGCATCACTATCTTCACTGTCAGTGATTTCCTCGCTTTCACTAACAATCCCGGCTTTTATAAATCCCGATCATCGGCAGTTCACGACAGCGTGTTTTTAAATTTCAACAATTTTAACCGTGAACAACCAGCGTATTATCCGCACTGGTGGATAGTCCGCAGCTTCAAAAATTTGCATTTTAAACACAGATAGTCCGCGGACTATACGCGCGAAATTACGGTATATGTAAAAATGTATACAATGCATGTGTATATATACAATCTGCATATGAACAGATTTTGTCAGAAGGAAAATTACTTTGATGATCATTTAATCGCATCCATAGTTTCCGTGTTCATCCATAATTTTCTAACATGTTTTTTTTTGTGAACAAATGGACATGACAAAAAAAAAAAAAAAAAATTCTGGTAAGAAGTGAAGGTGTAGTTTCATTGATTGTAAAAAAAACAAAACCTTTGATATTTGTGTAATGAATAGGTAATCATGATCTATGATTCTGTTTACAAAAGGTCTCGCAAATTATTGTTTGGCTGAAAAATAGACTTTCGAGTCTTTGTATCACATAATCACTGTACCAACAATGATATGCAAGAAAAGGATAGTTCAGAAAAATAAAACTGTGACACTGAAATAGGAATTATAGCATCATTTAAATTAAAACTTTATCTAAAACAGAAAAAGTAAGCCTTAATTTTGATAAAATTGCCATAAACAGTTTTGAACAGCAAAAAAAACACAACAGAAAATCTTAAATATTTAAAATTGAAATAAAAGAAATAAATAAATATAAAAGTAACCTGACACATAGTATAGAAATTATAATATTATATCAAACCAAAAGATAAATAAATTGATTTGATGAAACTACCATAAGCAAAATCTTATACGTGAATAGAAATTCTAACTTAAAATCACAATATTGACAATCTGTTGATCTCAATTAGTTTGAATTGTCATTTTCTTCACGTGCATTTGTCTACTTTTTTTGTTACAATGGAAAAATATGGAATCTGCCAATTAAGGAAAAGGTTACTTATGTATTGGCGTTATCACAGCAAAATTTGCACCACAATATCAAAGTAACAGATTCTTATGTGTCTTATATGGAAAAAATCAAATTTTGGTGAAAAAAGAGAACTGGAAAACCAATGCATTTTCCAACTGTTATCTACTGTTATCAAATTAGTGTTGCCAATCGAAAAAATAAAATTTAGAAAAAACATTTTCTTAGGATGATTTTTTTCGAAAAACAACTGTAATTCCTCCACTAAGAGTTAAAAAAAACGAATAAATACAACCATAAATAAGTATATTTACTATAAAATGTGTTAAAATCCCCCAAAACAGCTAGAAACATTAATTTTCGCAAAGTTAAGACTTGGCATGGCTGATGACGTCATATCTCCATTTAACTAAAACATCGCATAAAAATTGAATTTTAAAAAAATCTAAAGTGAATTTCGAAAAAAACTCTTCGAGGTTAATAGCATAACACCTATAGCTTTTACATGCCAAGTTTCAAATTTCTGAGTTCCTGGATTTGGCCGGAACAGCTGAAACACACAAACTTTTCTCTGATTAGTACAGATTTAGCTGAAAAATCGCTTAAAAATTGAATTTTTAAAAAAATCTAAAGCGAATTTCGAAAAAAAACTCTTCGAGGTTAATAGCATAACAACCTATAGCTTCTACATGCCAAGTTTCATACTTCTGTATTGCTTAATTTCGCCGGTACAGCTGAAACACACACACACACAAACTCTTTCTTTTATTAGTATAGATGGGATTTTATTGAAAAGAACATTAATTAATTTGCTTGTTGGAATAAAAAAAGAAGAAAAAAAAACTATTGCAAATACTATATTTTACTTTCTTAGGTACGTTTTCCTAATGGAGTGCCTTATATTCATTAAGTTCATACGTTTAAAGTAATCGCAGGGGTTAAGGACCACCCTTACAAGAAAACGCATAAAAATAAACCCCGAACTTCATAAGCATATATCGTTTGCAATTACAATCTTTTTCTTTTACTGTAACTAGGAACCGCAAGCAAAAAAAGTCTCACATAGAAATAAATAAATCAAGGGCTTTCACGATGTAGCAAGCAAATTGGTTTTTTAAACACACACACACAAGGCAATTTTAATTTACCCACAAGCACTATTCTGAAATGTTTTATTTGCTTACATTAAATATTAGTTATATGAAAATTCCAAAATACGCTTATAAAAACTATTTGCAGTAGAGAGCGCGAATTTTTTGGTACAAAATCCCTCTCTTTCGTCACTGTAAGATGCTCAAAGTTGTTATTTTTTGAGATAAAATGTAGTAGGTGATCAGCTTTTGCGACGACAGTTTATTGATTAGTCGCTTGTATACGTCACGGTTTCCAGACGTACAAGATCTTTCGAAGCTCCATTCTGGAATTTTAATATACTTTCAGAATTGGAATCGATTTAAAGAAAATGGCTTTCCGCTTTGCTCCAACTTTTAAAAGCCCTGCACATCTAAACAAAATGCATACAATATTATGTCGTTTTTATTCATAACATGTGCACTTGACGGTTTTTTTTTATTCTTTTTATCTATAAACCACAAAAAAAAAGAAAGAAAGAAAAAGAATCGCACATAAAAATTGTTCAAAGAGAAAAACCGCACAAAAAAAGAAGCGAATAAAAACAAGTTAGTGAGTGTGCCGTGATTTATAACACATCCCTAAAGTGTTCGGTTGTGAATTGTTTAAGCATTTTGCAAGAATTCCTGGATTATCTCTTTAATTCAGTGGCGCACACAAGAGAGGGGGGTCGTCCGGACCCCCCCCCCCCGCCCTCCAAAATCCTTTTGATGAATTATTATAAGCTTATGAGTACAGTACATAAAATAAAATTTAACATTTGTTATAACAATTAATTTTATTAATTAATGCTAATTAGTTATTGAATATTTTTTACTGTTTTTTTGTTCCTAAGAATCGACAAAATAAAAAGAAAATGTTTGATGGCGTATTATAGTATGGTGTGAGAATGATGGTCTTTCGACCCTGGGTCCCCCCCCCCCTATTAAAAAATTCCTGTGTTGTGCGCCCCCGCTTTAATTTATAAATAATTAATTGAATTACAATGGAAATTTAATTGTTTTTTATTACTATTTTTTCATGTGTAAATTCATAATGATTTTGGAAGTTAAAAAATTACAATTTATTAAATTTCACACTAAAAATTTTTTTTATAATACAATACAGAAATTTCCATTTCAACAAGAATTCACAACAAGAATACTTCGACAAAAACTAAATATCCAAAAAGCAAACCAAATATTTATAAACATTTGGAATAAAAAAATTTTCATTAAGAGTGAAAATTTCTTAAACTATTCTATATTAGCTCTTTCTTTTCTTTTTTAATTTAAAAATAATGAACAGACCGAAATCAAGCATAACATTTTTTGGTACTAACGTATTATACTGACGGCCAATTTCACCAAATCAAAAAACATCGCCAAATGTGTCATGGGCATCTTATTATAATTATGGAATATGCTGGAACAATTTTCCACTATTGGCTGTGAATCGCGCATTTTGTAATGTTTTTTAGATTTGACAAAATTATTCGACGGTATAATACTTAAGTACCCTTTTTGCAATGTCATCACTTCTGTATATTTTTAATTTAGTCTTTGACACTTAAAAGTGAATGCACAATTTGTATTCTACTTTTCGCAAAGGCACAATACAGGGTGCGGCAAAAAAAACTCTCAAACAAATTTCTTGCCTCCTAGAATAATTAACAAATTTCCTTTTAATGGTATTTCATGTTTCTTTATCCACCACTTAAAAATAAAATATTTTTTAATACATTTCTTAGTTTGTATTTAATTTATGTGTTTTTGATAATGTTGAGCAAAAGGTCTGCTATTTTAGAGATGTTTCAGCAAAGGAAACGAAAGTGTGAAGTCGTTCATTGCTTATTGTACTCGGCAAACAGTGTTTGATGCAATTTGCCGTTTCAAAGAGCTTGGTAATAATGGTCGCGTCCAGGAAAGTGGGCGAAAATGCACTATAAACACTTCAATGAATCGTAAGGCCATCGAAAAGCGAGTCCAGAGGAATCCGATGTTTCCTATGAGAAAATGCTCGTGACATGAGAATATGTGTCAGATCGGTGAGACGAATTGCAAAAACGGAGCTTGGACTGAAGCCTTACAATTGCGAAAATTTCAGCTCCTCAATGAAAGAAACAAACTCGTACGGCTCCAAAGATGCCGAAAACTTGAGACGGCCGCAAGTCAGCGATGGGAGATTCCTTTTCACTGAGAAGCTCTTTGCGGTTCAACAAGTTCATAACTCCCAAAATGATTGAATCTGGTCTGTGGACGCTCCAAGCATTCAGCAATTGGAATATCGCCAATATCCAAAATCGGTCATGGTCTGGGGCGAATTTCGCAAGTGGTAAAACTCCTTTGATTTTTTGTGAAGAGGGCGTTAAAATCAACCAAAAAGTGCACCAGAGGGACATTCTTGAAGCTGCTGTACTTACGTGAGCCCGAAAGCATTTCGGAAATGCAAAGTGGACGTTTCAACAAGACTCTGCACCAGCTCCTAAGGCCAAAAAGACACAAGAGTGGGGCAAGGCAAATTTTCCAGACATGATATCATGTGAAGAATAGCTACCCTACTC
>BMAO01026071.1:0-19695 GCA_019973975.1 Trichonephila clavata
TGAGCCCCGCAACGCCACTTCGGTGTCTGTTTTCACAAAACCCATTTTGTAGGGGAATTGCACTCTATGAAAGGAATCTGCTTAGCAAAATTTGTGCGTCCAATAAATTAAAAGTGCAAAAAAAATTAGCAATAACGCCCCTTGAACCCCCGCAACGCCACCTAGGGGTCTATTTTCACAAAACACATTTTCTAGTGTATCTCTATCCTATGAGAGAAATCTGCTCACCAAATTTCAAGACTGAGCGTCTAATAGTTTAAAAATAGAAATAATGACTTATATCTGCCCTTAACCCTCCGCAACACCCCTTGGGGGTCAATTTTCTCCAAACCCGTTTTGTAGCGGATATGTACTCCATGAAAGAAACATTCCTACCAATTTTCAAACAGGTAGGTCAATTAGTTTAAAAACGAAAAAAATTATCTATTACGCCACTTAATCCCCCGCAACGCCACTTAAAGGTCTGTTTTCACAAAACCTTCTTATAGCTGATCTCTACTCTATGAAAGAAATCTTTTTTCAAATATAAAGACTGTGCGTCTAATAGTTTAAAAATGGAAATAATTATCTATAACGCCCCTTAAGTCTCGGACCGCCACTTGGGGGCAATTTTCACGAAACCCATCTTGTAGCGTATCTCTACCCTATGATAGGAATCTGCTTACTAAGTTTCAAGACTGTACGTCTAATAGTTAAAAAATCGGAATTTATAACGCCCCTTAAACCCCCCACCCCGCAACACCCCTTGGGGTCAATTTCTTAAAAACCCATTTTGTAGCGGATATTTACTCCATGAAAGAAACTTACCTACCAATTTTCAAGCAGGTAGGTGAAGTAGTTTAAAAACGGATATATTTAACTATTACGCCTCTTAATCCCCCGCAACGCCACTTAGAAGTCTGTTTTCACAAAACCCGTTTTGTAACTGATCATTATTCTACGAAAGGAATCTATTTATCAAATTTAAAGACAGTGCGTCAAATAGTTTTAAAATGAAAATAATTATCTATAACGCCCCCTAAGCCCCTGCAACGCCACTTGGGGGACGATTTTCACCAAACTCATTTTGTAGCGGATCTCTACTGTATGAAAGGAGTCTTCTAACCCAATTTCAAAACTGTACATTGAGTAGTTTAAACATGGAAACAATTATTTATAACGCCCCGTAACGCCCCTTGCGTTTCGTATTTCGGAAAATCCGTTCTTAGCTGATGTCTACTCTATGAAAGGAACATGTCTACCAAATTTCAAGTATGTAGGTTGAATAGTTCCAGAGATATCGTGATTAGTCAGTCAGTCAGTCAGTCAGTCAATCAGTCAGTCAGTCAGTGAGTGAGTCGCTTTTCTCCTTTATATATATAGATGTATAATAAACTCTTAGTTTTTTTTTTCTTCTACTTCCTCCCCCTTTGATTCGAAAATAAAATATGAAACTCGTATCTTTAAAAATAAGTTATTTACAGCTAGATTTAAAACATTCTTGAGTTGTATATTCACAGAGCACTTCTATCAGAATCTCGGAGTCATAAAATGGGCAAAATATTCTGAAGACGGCGCTGGCTAAAATAATTACTTCGAATGAATACTTTATTTTGTTAATTGAATCACTTAAAAAATAAAAGCCTGTTTTGCGCAGCGGAGTTTATCTCAATCGATAATTTGTTTGTAAGAAAAAAAACTTCAAAATAGAATTTTTATTATTATATGCATTTTGTAAAGTTAGTCTAGTCTTCTAAGTCTAGTCTTTGACTTTTCTTAATTATTGCTCTTAATTCATATATTTATTTGTTCCTTCGTTGTTAATGAATAGAAAATCATTATTTTTAGTTAAATTTCTTTCAAGTAGTTTTGCAGGTCGATATATATAAATATTCATTTCTTTCATTGATATATAAATAATGTACCGTTTATAGATTTTCTCTAAAATTAGCCGAGATTAATGACAAGTAATTTTGGTTTTGTTTTTATTTTTAGGTAATGAACTTGATGCTAAAAAAGCAATGCAGCTCTTTCTAATTTGCCTGAAGGAATAAATATTCAAAAGCAGCGTAAAAAGATTCCATCGAAAAGAAATATCATAAAATACACATTGATTAAATTGAAAGAAATATTTATAAAAAAAAATTGTTAACACCATTTTAGGTAATCGCATCAAAATAAGAGGAAAAAAATATTCAATACTTTTAAGAAAATCAGATTGCCAAGACCAAACGATAATTTAATCTCGTCTCAAAAACTCTTTAAGAACCATGCAATGCGAATATAACGACAAAAATCTGAATAAGTTGAATAAGATTGAAGAATAAAGTGAAAAAAATATATTAAGTACAAATTAAAATGATTATTACAAGAAAAAATAAACTTCAGAGAAAATAAAGCATGTTTGCTACTTTTTACCACAGTTGATTCACTAAATTCCATCGAAAACAAATTAATACTAATATTAGCTAAAGCAAATCGATGAAGTTTTTAATCTTTGAAAACGGTCGAGAATTACAAATTTCAAAAACGTCTGCTCTTTAATTTCTTTTAAATAAATGTTTTTAATCTATTTGTAATCTAAAATCTAGATTATTAGTCGAAAAAATGCAAATATTGAGCAGAATAAATTGAGATATAAAGACGTTTTCGACGTCATTTTATATTTTTTTTTATTTCACGTAATTAAACCATAACGAATATCTTATCCTATTTTAAGTATTCGCAACTCAAATTCAAAGCATTATTTTCAATGCATATTCTGAAGTACAGTAATGCATATATAATTTATTCATGTTTTCACGTTCAGTGCAGTGATAAACACAATTTTTTTCCCTTTAAATAAGCTCGAAGGAAAAAAAATTGGGCGGACCAATATCATTTATTATAAAACGTAAAACATATTTTAAAAATACAAATTTTGAAAATTATATAATATTACTGCAATGAATATAGCCGTGGTCCTGTATTCTAGTAAAAACACATGCATATTTAAGGCAAATATATTTAAGCAAGCTCTACTTTTTTACAAGTGAAACGTTTATTAATTGATTAATAGATGCATTATTCACAGTTTAATTATGGACTATACTATGAATATAATTTTCCTCTCCAGATGTGGCATAGAGTAACCAGTAAATATTATTTCGGCCACACACATAACTCCTGCATCTAGCTGTTTTTCTTATAACAGCATTGTGTATTTCTTTCATAATCACTAATAAATACTTTTTGTTTCAAACACATCGTGTTTTCTTTTGATTTCTTAATTCCAAGGTACATTTTCCTGTGCAGTTTTAGATTTCCACAATAAGGAAATTTCAAAGCGCGTATTGGAATATTTCTCAAGGAAAAGTAAAGCATTTTTAAATCAGAAATTATGTTAGAAATTCATTTGTTTGATTGAATTATTGACTCATGAAACAATAGCTCATATAGAAACCAAAATAACTTACTTCTTAAAGTTCAATTTTGGAGACCTGAGGATTTAATTATTTTTAATGCATTGAATTTGTAAAAAAAATCCATAAAACTCGTACAAACTCGAAAGATATACACCACAATAAATAAAATAGAAATAGTTTATGTACCTTGCTTGGAACATTACAATTTTGTCCATGAACTGGTTGCGGACCGGGGTTGGGAACTACTGCCTTACAGTACTTATTTTCCCTTGTTAGTGAAAGTTTCTCAAGCCAGTTTTATACATATTACAAGATCCATAACAAAAACGACTGATTTAAAAGTGCAACCTTTATTTATATACTATGTATCTGAATTTGCATATCCAACCCCCTGTGGATTAATGCTCTAATACACGCAAAAAAAGAAAATACGCGTGTCTTCACGTGAGCAGTGTGGAAGTATGGAGTGGACATGACGTCCTTGTCATCGGACCATGATTGGAAAACTCTCTTACGCAAACATCTTAAAACAAGAACAAATATTTTGATTAAGATTTCTAAAGGTAGTCACATAATAGATGCTTTTTCAAGGAATAGCAACAATGTAATGTTTGTTTTTATAGTGCAGAGTACATTTAAAATATAAAGAAAATCAAATACACAGAATTTAAGTTGACTCATGACGTTCAGAACCGTGATTTTGCAAAAGCGTATAAATGATTTTTTTTTTTGTTGTTTTGTATCAATTGAATTAGAATATGCATAAAAATTTATTAAAAAAATTATTTAAAAAAACTGTTTCAATGATTTTGTTTGTTTGTTTTGGGGCGAAAAATGGAGAATGAATGACATATTTTCAAAACATTCTTCTTCTATAAGAATATTTTAACTATATATAGCTACTACAACTATACATATAGCTATACAGAACCTGGACTAGGATTTTGAAACATTTAGATTATTTTCAGAGTTATGATAAAATTGAAACAATTGTTTTTTTTGTTTGTTAAAATTAACTATTTATAAGAGTAAAATATTATTTTACAAGTAGAAGCACTTTTCAAAAAAGAAGAATATTTTGGAAAATATGTAATTTTTTGTTCATATTTTTTGACAAAACATTGGATTTAAATTATATTTTTACAATAATTATGTATCCAAATGATTTTAAATGCATATTTTAAATCTGTTTGAGCATGCGCAGTGGGCACCGCCTGGCGGTGATTAAGTGTATTAAGAAAACGAGCGTTGAGTCTCAGTGAGAGTGTGAGCGGGAGATCGCACGAGCGAGAGCGAGAATTACGGTGCCCATCACAGTGTTCCGACATACGCCCCGAGCAACAAAGAAAGAAGAGAAATAAAATATTTGCCACCAACGCAGTCTTATTACTGAGAGTGTGTGTGAAAGAGAGAAACACATAGGGACCACTACCCAACATTGAGTGGTCCGTCCAATAAGCCGGAGAAGTGAACATCCTAAGTGCCGTGAGTAGTGGTCTTTTTTGTTTTGTTTTTATTATAATAAATTGAGGACTAAATTAACTTTAGAAAAATGTTTAAGAACTGCCGTAAGGAAGATCTTCGTATGGTTGCTCTTGAACTTGGTGAGACTCTTTCTGAAAAAGTAACTATAGTTGAGTTAACAGAAATTATTAAAGAAAATAAATATTTTAAGGAGGATGTTGAATTTGTTAAAGAATTAATTCAATATACCATCGAAGACCGTAAAAAAGCGGAGGAAGACCGTAAAAAAGCGGAGGAAACTAGGTTAAGAGAAAAAGAGCTTGAACTTGAGCTTGCACGTTTACATAGAGTTAATTCAGATAACGAGAGAAAAGATGAGGGTTATAATTCGCTAGATGCGTTGGTGAAGAGTGTTCGAATTCTAACTGTGAAGGTGCCTAATAAACCTGAAGGTTGGGCATTCTTTTTCGCTTCTTTAGAGAGAGCCTTTGTTTTTCAAAAAATGTACCCGAGAAATTTAAGTCGGAAATTTTATTAAATTTGTTGGGTGAAAAAGCTACAAATGTGTTAACATATGTTAAAGATGACGAGCTTAACAATTATGAAAAACTAAAATTAATAATTCTAAGAGAATACGAGCCAAGTGCAAATCAATTTCTTGAAGAATTTAAAAAAGCTACGCGTCATCCAAATGAAACGTATACTCAGTATACTTCTCGCCTAATAACTAATTGGCAGTATTACTTAAAATTAAGGAGGGTATCTGATTTTGATAATTTAAATGATCTTATAGTGTCGGACAAAATTTTCAGTACTCTTGAAAAAGAGGTAGCTTCACACATTTCCGTCCGCGCAGGAAATGATTGGTTTCGCCCTCTGGAACTTGCCAAAGAGATAGACTTGTATAACACTTCTCGAGGAAAGTGCTTAAAACATGTGCCGAATGTCTTTCCTAGAAATAATCCAGTGAATAGCGCGTCAAGAGTATTTTTGAGTGAGATTAAAAACTCTAAATGTGTTTGTTGCGCTGAATCGCATCCATTATACAAGTGTGCAGTGTATTTAAAACTTCCCGTAACCAAGAGAATAGATGTGATTAAAGCTAATAACCTTTGTTTTAATTGTCTTTCTACATCTCATAGAGCAAAAGACTGTAAATCGAGATATAGTTGTTCAAACTGTCAAAAGCGACATCATAATACCATACATTTCACAGAGCGAGCGCGAGACCAGGAAGTAATAAATTCCACCCTTGAACCTCTAAACACATCAGCGCCTGAATTCATCCCAAGTGCAGAAACTCAAAACAACTTACTAACCGCAACGAGTATAAACAGAAAAAAATGTGTTCTGCTAGGCTCAGCAATTTGTTATATAAATTGTGAAAATGGTTTATTCCCAGTCAAAGCAATTTTAGATAGTGGAAGCACTTCTAACTTTGTATCTAAAAGCTTATGCGAGTTAATTGGATTGAAAAAATACAAATCTAATGTTTTAGTTTCGGGATTAAGCAAATCATTAATTCCGATAGAATCGCGAGTTACAGTATCTATTAGCAATAAAGAAGGGAATTATGTTAAAACATTAGACTTTTTTTTGGTACCAACTATAACGCAAGATCTTGTTCCAACAACGAAGATCGATTTTAATCTGAATAATATTCCCAATCTTAAATTAGCTGACAATAATTTTAATATTCCAGAGCGCGTGCAAATGCTATTAGGTGCAGAAGTCTTCTATGAATTAATGTTACCCGGACAGTTCAAGATGGAGGGTTCAAATGTTATTTTTCAAAACACTGTTTTTGGATTTGTTGTTTCCGGATCTTTTTCCTCAGAGGTGAAGGGAAAGGAACATTGTGGGGTTATTCAAGCGGATAATCTAGAGCTTTCAATTAAGAAGTTTTGGGAAATCGAAAGTGTAGAAATCGATTCTGTTAAAACCAGTGAATTAAATATTTGTGAGGATCATTTTAAAAACACTCATTCAAGAGATGACCAGGGAAGATATACTGTGGCGATGCCGTTAAAAGAAGATCCTTCATGTCTTGGTGAATCCAAACAAACCGCGATTCAGAGATTAAACTCTTTGTGGAAACGACTAAATAGAGATAAAGAATATTTGTCCCTGTATGAGAAATTTTTACAGGAATATGAGGATTTGGGTCACATGAGGGAAATCAAGGCGGATGGGTCTGGAGTTGCATTTTACATGCCACACCATGCTGTTTATCGCCCCGAAAAGTCTACAACGAAACTGAGAATAGTGTTTAATGGATCAAGTCCATCAACGAGTGGGAAATCTCTAAATTCAATTCAATTTAATGGCGGACTGGTCCAAGAAGACCTCTTTTCCATTATGGTTCGCTTCCGAAAGCACAAGTATGCCTTTACCACGGATATAGAGAAAATGTTTCGCATGATAAATATACACCCAGAGCAAACGTGTTTGCAAAGAATTCTGTGGAAGAAGGGCATAGGAGAACCAATAAAAACGTACGAGTTAACTACAGTCACCTACGGTACAGTTAGCGCACCTTATCTGGCCACGAGAACGTTGAAGCAGTTAGCGATGGATGAAGCTACTAATTTTCCTTTGGCGGCTCCTGTGGTGCTGAGTGACTGCTACATGGATGATATACTTTCAGGTTCCGAGAGTATAGAAAAGTTAATAGAATTGCAACATCAATTGATAGAAATGTTCCAGACTGCAGGGATGCATCTTCATAAGTGGTGCGGTAATTTTCCTGAGATAACTTCAAACCTGCAAGAGTATGCTTTCTTGGAGTCTGATGAGACTAAAGCTCTAGGAATAATTTGGAATCCTAGACCAGACTGTTTCCTTTTCAGAATAGAGCAACAAAGGCCAACTTCATTCACCAAAAGAATGGTTTTGTCTACCATTGCAAGAATCTTTGACCCTTTGGGTCTCCTAGGTCCAATTATAGCTTGGGCAAAGATATTTATACAAAGATTGTGGTTGCTGGAATTGGGATGGAGTGATGAACTTCCTTTTAAAGAAGAAAAGGAGTGGCGTCGATTTATCGACTCCTTGGAAGCAGTGAATAGCATCTCTATTGACAGAGATGTATTGTGGTTCACAGAGCGGAGAGCATTGAGTTGCATGCATTTAGCGACGCTTCGGAAAAGGCGTATGGAGCGTCCATATATCTCAAGTCTATATCTGCCCTTGGAGAAGTTAAAGTGTGTCTCGTAACGAGTAAAAGCCGAGTGTCACCTCTGAAGCAGATTTCCATTCCAAGACTTGAACTGTGTGGGGCAGTTCTTGCCGCTAAATTGATGAAGAAGGTGAAGGACGCATTGAAGCTTCAGATTTCAGCTGTGCATTTTTGGTCGGATTCGACTATTGTGATTTCTTGGATACATCGAGAATCAAGAGAATTGAAGACGTTCGTGGCTAATCGAGTGTCTAAGATTCATCAACTAAGTTCCTGTGACCAGTGGCATCACATTGCATCGGAACAGAATCCTGCTGATATGTTATCTAGGGGAGTACTTCCTGAGGAGCTTCGTGACAACTTTCTATGGTGGCATGGTCCTGATCTTCTTCAACAGAGTGCTTATTCAACCACCGTCATTGGGGAACCAACCCAGAGAGATGACTTTGACTGCGAACTACGGATGTCTGAGAGAACTCTGGAGACTTCATTGCTGTGTTCCAAGAACTTTGACTTTTTCAACCATCTTGTGGACCTTTCTAATAATTATTTTAAAATATTACATATTGTTTCTTATATTTATAGATTTATTCACAATTGCAGATCCAAGGTGAAAAGGAGGGGACCTTTAACTACGAATGAAGTAAATGAGTCCGAAACCTGGCTTATCAAGCAGGATCAAAGTGGTATTAATTTAAGTGACCCTTCAGGTAATCTTAAATCTTTAAACATATTCCAGGATGATAAAGGAGTCCTGAGAGTTGGTGGTAGGCTGGGAAAAGCTTCCATACCCTACAGCCAAAAGCATCCAGCTATACTGGCTAAAAATTCTAAATTGAGTAGAATATATTTCATAACTTTACATAAGAAATTGTTTCATGTTGGTCCACAAGGACTACTGAATGCAGTTAGATTGAGATTTTGGGCTTTAGGAGGTAGAAACCTAGCTAGGAAAACGGTTCATACTTGTGTGATATGTTTCAAGTGTAAACCAATACCCTCTTCTCAAATAATGGGCAATCTTCCGTATGAAAGAGTGAATATGGCCCCTCCATTCAGTGTAACTGGTCTAGATTTGGGAGGTCCATATTTTGTATCTTACAAAAATCAGAGAAAAGGTATCCTTAACAAAATCTATGTTTGTGTTTGCATTTGCTTTGTGACTCGTGCCGTCCACCTTGAAATTCTTTCCGATTTGACTTCGGATGCAATGATTGCAACTCTTAAGAGATTCATGTCTAGGCGAGGAAAATGTTCCAAAATTTTTACAAACAATGCGACAAATTTCGTTGGTGCGAATTCTCAATTAAAGGCATTTTATAAGACCCTTAACTTTCCGGATCAAAATCTGGCAGCATATTTCAGTGAAGAAGGCATTGAATGGGATTTTATTCCACCAAGGGCCCCACATATGGGAGGTCTTTGGGAGGCCGGCATAAAGTCAGTGAAATATCACCTTAAGCGAGCATTGGGAAGATCCCGACTCACATAGGAGGAGTTTGAAACTGTGATTATCCAGGTGGAAGGAATCTTAAATTCCAGACCCCTTACACCAATATCCAATGATTTTGATAACTTTGAGGTATTAACTCCTGCCCATTTCTTGATTGGTAGATCAATTAATTCTATTCTTGAGCCTATAGTAATTAATATTAAGGACAATAGATTAAGCCGTTGGCAGAAAACAACAAAGGTAATTCAGGTAGTTTGGAAAAAATGGAGTACCGATTATCTGAATACTCTCCAACAGAGAACCAAGTGGATGATCGAGAAGGACAATATAATGTGTGGGACAATGGTAATTGTAAAGGAGGATTTTACACCAGTTTGCAACTGGCTTTTAGGGCGCGTCGTTGAGGTCTATCATAGTTCTGATGGTAAAGTGAGAACAGTCAGAATTAAAACAAAAACAGGAGAATTTAAGAGGCCCATAACTAAGATTTGTATTCTACCTATAGATGTAAATAGTTAAGGTCAATTTCCATTTAAGAAATTATGTGTTTTTCATTAAATTGTGCTTTGTAATTTTAACTTTTTTTATATTTTTTTTACTGAAAATTTATTGTGCTTTATATATATAATAATTTTGAAAATAATTGTTTAACCTGAAACTTGTTGTGAATTGTGAATCTGTATTGCTATTGTTGAATATTAATATTGCAATTAATAGGCAAGTATGTTTGAGCATGCGCAGTGGGCACCGCCTGGCGGTGATTAAGTGTATTAAGAAAACGAGCGTTGAGTCTCAGTGAGAGTGTGAGCGGGAGATCGCACGAGCGAGAGCGAGAATTACGGTGCCCATCACAGTGTTCCGACATACGCCCCGAGCAACAAAGAAAGAAGAGAAATAAAATATTTGCCACCAACGCAGTCTTATTACTGAGAGTGTGTGTGAAAGAGAGAAACACATAGGGACCACTACTCAACAAAATCAAATGACACTAAATATCAAAAATTATTTATCAATACGCTTTTTCAAAAACATGGTTCCAATCTCAGTCATTCTCCTTATGAGAATTCGAAAAATGTTTATACTTTGGACTGTGTTTTAAAATGCTTGATTGTCGGGAAGTATATTTCCATCAGTAGAGTTTGTAATTAATACATATACAAATATACAATTACTAGCCGTTACCTACCCGCTTCGCTGGGTATTTTATGATGTTGTATGAACATATATAATATTGTAAACTATGTCCTAGCATTAAGTTTCCGATTGTTTTTAAAAACATTCTGATAACTCTCATCTCTTGATTTAAAAAGGACAGAACTTCTGCATACTATGAATCATTTCTAAAACTGAAGTAGAATTATCTTTACGCTCCTGTAACCTCCTCGCTCAAAGTGGATTTCCACAAAAACCATTTTTAGTGGATCTCTACTTAGCAAAATAAACATACTTGATAAATTTAAAGTCTAATTCTAATAGTTCAAAAACGGAAAATTTTTACTCTATAACCCCCGAAATCTGGATCGATTTCCGTAAGATCCGTTCTTAGCAGATATCAATTCAACAAAAGAAACATGCACGCCCAATTTTATTATTGTACGTCTTGTAGTTCGAAAAAGGGAATTTTTTTATCAATACGTCCCAGTAACACCCTGCTCTTCCCCTATAAGTCGATTTCCATAAAATCCATTCTTAGCGAATTTCTATTCAACAAATGAAAAATTTTAACCAAATTTCAAGTATGTGAATCTAACAGATAAGAAAAAATATTATTTTTATCTACAACACGCCTTGCAACCCCCTTGGGGTCGATTTTCGAAGAAAAAAACACCATTCTTAGACGAAATCTACTCCAGGAAAGGAGCACTCCGACCCAATTTCAAGGCTGTAGGTCTATTGGTAAGCAAACGGGAATATTTTCTATAACTCCTCTTAAGCTCTCACAACGCCCCTGAGAAGCCAATTTTTCCAGATTCCCTTTTGTAACAGATCTCTACTCCATGAAAGACACTTGCCTACCAAATTTCAAGTCTGAAGGTCTAATACTTCCGAAGATACAGTGATGCGTGAATGAGTGATTGAGTGAGTCGCTTTTATCCTTAGTACAGGGTGTCCATAATATAGTTGGGCAAAAAGAAGGATTTTTTGCATTTAATTTACAGGAATAAGATTATTGTTGTGAGGTAGAGAAATAATCCATCATCACAAATGACTGGGGTGTGGCTTTCTTTCTTTTATATATAAATGTCCTATCAGCAAATCAGTTCTAGCCCCAAATTTGTCAAGATGTTTTCGTCAATCAAATTAATTGTAGCGTGGATTCTTGATTATAGTTCAGGAATGGATGTAGGAAATGGACAAATGTACTCTTGATCCTTCGCAAAACCAAATGCACCGAAATCCAGATGTGAAAGATCTGGAAATCATAACGGCTACTAAATAAGACCTCCACGACCAATCTAAACTGGTTTTTCGTCATTGAAGTAAAATGTAGCATCGTTGTGGTAGTGATAAGGCGCGCCATCCAGTTGAAAACGGCAAACTACTGGCATTTTTCTTTGAAGATTGGCAAAAAGAAAATCTGTAGCATATCCATTTAAATAACTCCCATATAGGGCGAATTCTTTTTGAAGATAAGCATTCAAAGCATTCACTGCACAAAACACGTTTACTATGGAACTATCCCTTTCATGTTCTAGGACGGCATGAGGATATCCCAATTCCCAAATTCTTATATCATAACACCTAAAGCCTTTTATGAATAAACTTGGATATATTACTGCTAATCTGACTTAAACGTGCTCATTGCCTTTAGTGTTTCGAAAATTCTTACGAAATTGCCCAACTGACTTGTCTAGACACCCTGTATATATAGATTTAGAAACCACACCATCACAATTGCGTATACAATGTACACAATGTAAATACTTGTCTTTGTAAATAGCAGTTTTTATAATTGGGAACAAAAAGTGTCATCGGTTGACACTTCACCGGACGCACCGTAACCAGAGACTCGAAGTGAGCCCAAAGAGTGTTCAAAGTTTTATTCGAATAAGATGTTATATTATAATAAAAATGTTTCATCAAAGTTATAATACTTTCGAAGAAAATTCGAAATATTACCTTAGAAGAAAAAGAAACAGAAAGGGGACTAGAGGGCAAAATGATACCGAAATCTACTCGAATATATCTGAAACACGAAAAAAAACAACCCCAATTGAACCTATAACAAAATAATAATTCTTCGAACAAAAGGGAAAAAACACCTAAATTTGGACAAATACAGAAAGAAAAAAAAAAAAACACGAAGAAAAAACAATGCGATGTAGGACAATATATAAAAATCTGATGTAATTTATAACAACTTGTTTTTAATTCTTTTAAATCTTCTCGAAAAAAATAAGAAATTCGAATGGAAGGAATAAAAAAAATCAGCTTGAATACGCTCAAGACATGGAAGGAAAACATCGATATAATAAAATCAATTGTCTCGTCAAAATCGTTCAAGCAAATTCAATACAATGTTTTAAAAAAATTCTGAATTAATTCTTCGAAAAAAATTATTTAATCAATAATTTAAGCAAAAGGAGGAAAATGGTCGATATTTGCTTAAATACCATAAAAATGTTTGAAAAAAAATTAAAACAGCGAAACGGCAAACATGTCCAAAGATCTATCCAACTGGATCTGTTGCTCAGATTCTCACTCTGCCGATTCGGTGTTCCAGTGGTATTGGAATGATTACAGTACCCCCCCCCCCCGACTTACGACAGCGACTGGTTAAGCGAAAGGCATCGACGACACTTGCGCGTCCGTCCTCATCACGGGAACGTAGTGACACGCACCTCTTCCGCCTCCTGTGAGGTAGATGCGGCACAGCGCGGCAGACATCTCACCACAAGGTTTGTCTCGCGGAGCGGATTTCTTCGTGACCAGCGAGGCTCCCTTGCGTAACTAAATAGCGAGTGAATTAATTCATCGATACCGAGGAAGCGCAGAAGTGGAGCGGAAGAAAATCCGGGACGACTTGAAGTGGATCTCGTCCCCGTACGCTCAGTCTCTCGTGAGTCGGATTATGTACCCACAATTTAGTGTGGAAGTTCAGAGTGCGGTTGCATCCTCTCAGACCCAAAGGTGGTTCGGGAAAACTTCACACTTTTTTACAATACTTCAACAATAATTTCGAAAAGTAAAAGATGTACACCCTCCCTACAATCAACAGTTTCGTATATATTTTTTTACAAAACGTGCAGAATATATTTAAATTGAGAAGGATGTAAATACATTGAGTTTCCAAATCTCTTTGTGAAAGGTTTATGCTTCCGGACACTTAAAAGAAATATTGAAGTGCATCAAAATATTTTTACCGTCATTACGGTATGTGTCTATAGATTAGGGGTACTCAACCTTTTTTTTCCGCCGGGCAACATTCGTGTAGCAGTCATTTCACGCGCTCCCGCGAGGATCAATGGGAGGAGGGGGGGGGGAGATGCTATGATACCAAGGACGTTTAAAACATGGAAAATTGATCCAAATATAAAGACTAATTTTTTTTGCTTCTATTTTATTACTATATTAATCTTTCCATAAAAAAAAAATTAAAGAAATCGGATTTATGTATTTCTTTTACCAGGTTATGGGTAGATTCGATATCCTTTCATCTGTGTTCAAGCCCTTTGTTTACATTCACTGAGGAGATGATGTGAAGGCAATAAATTAAGGAATGCCAAATAAGATTTGGTTTCGTATTAAGTGAGGATGACCATCATCCTTACAATTTTTAGCTGGAAATAACATTAATCAGATGTCAAAATTGAAAAAAGTAGTTTTTGAACCATAGTAGAATGAAGGAGACTTGGTAAACATAACCAGGGAAGAGCTAGACTGATAAAAATATCACGAAACTACAACATTTTACAGAGAAATGGCATAGAAACAATGTGCAGGCAGCAAAACAATGAAAATTGAAATTTATGCCCTCATTAATGCATAGTTCGTCACCTGACAAAAAACCCATATATGGATTGAACATAATACTCCTGGTATGTACAAAAGAGAAATAAAAAATTATATAAACCTCAGGATCACACAGCTCCATGTAAACTGGTTTGTGTTCCAGCAAGTTATTGAAAAAATTTCCATGCCTGTATATCAACATTTAGCATCAGGTTCTAACACTTGATAGCTGTACAGTAGGCTAAGTTAAAGCTCTAGTGAAAGTTTGCATCTGGCGATAGTGCTCAAAACAAGTTTGTCTGAAAAAGATAACAATAGAACTAACTGTGAAACACAGTACAAATACTATAGTCTTTTTTTCATTTGCATTGTTCTGCTTTAAAGAGTAGAAATAATTTCAACGTAATATAAGCCTCTAGTTTGGCTCTTCATTGGCAGAAATTTGGAAAAAAAATCGTCAATTGAGTTCTGTTCAATATATTTAACAAAAGCCGAGCATTGTGATGCCGTGTCTTGAAATATCTGTACTGAAATCAAGAGATGAAGCAAAACCGCAAAATCCGGCGTATAACGCGCTCCTCCTTTTAAACGAAGAAATCTTAAACGTATGTGCACAAAACTTTTATGTTTTGAAGTCGCTTATTCAACGTATTCCAAGCTTTAGAAAAATATAGTACACTTCTAAACTACGGTACTTTTATAGGAATGTCATTTCTTTTAAATAAACACTATTTCGATCTATTCAGAAGTCTACTTTTTTTTCTATGCTCCTCTTTTTTTAAAGCTCTCCTTTTTAGACTCGGCGTATGACGCGCACCCGTTACTTTTTGTGTCAAAGTGCGCGTTCTACGCCGGATATTACGCGGTATCCGTGACGCCTGTGAAAAACTTTTCATCTCAATTGAGATCTTTCACTCTGCATATTAAATATAATTATGTAATAAAAAACATTACAATGTCAAAAAATAGAATTTTTTCAAGATTATTTTTTAAAATTATTTGAGCCCGAGATGAATATCAATTAATTAAAAAATACTCAGGATCACTAAAAATCCAACTTTTGCTTTAAAAACTTTAACTTTTTAAACTTTTTTTTTTAACTTTTGCTTTTACTTTTGCCGAATTTTTTTTATTAAACGCTGCAGGAAGACCCTACGCGAACATCCGGTCGAAAAAATTAAATTCAAGTTTGGCAAAAAAAAAAAAAAAAAAAAAAAAAAAAAAGGCAAAATAAAAAACCCCGGAAAAACCGTTATAGGGGGTGCAACGATCGTTTTCCGGATCCTAACCGGCACTCGTTCGACATGGCACCTACAGGGCTATCCGGACATGTCCTTTTCTTTTCGGTTCTCGAGATATGTCGAAAAATCCGTGTTTTCGGGCCCCCAGCAAGGGAAAATAAACGCGAATTACATCTTAATTTCGAAACCGTTTGTCGCATCAGCTCCAAAATCTAGATTCCGGTCGATCCTGGCAAGCGGAGCAAGAATTTGAAAATTCAGATAAGTTTTTGAGCACCGAGCCGCCGAAGATGACTTCGGGCCCCATCTTCCAGAGGGCCCGCTATTAGGAGTAGAAATTTGAAAATCGCAAGAGAGAAGACCCTCCACGAGTTCTACCCGTGATATTTTTTTCGTGGGTCCGGTGACGTAAGTTCACGCGTGAGGGCCCCGGGAACGTTTTTACGGGCCCCTACCAACGAGGCCACTTTTGGGACCAGAAACAAAACAATTATATTTTCGGGTTCCTCTCGACAAACCCTTTCTGGCCAGAGTCAACTCAGTTCCGTAACTGCGTAAGTTTCCGTTTTGTAGGCAGCTGAATATTCGGCCAAAACGTCGAGTTTTTTAAAAGTCCTGTGATCGAAACGCGTGATTTGCCCCTAACTCCCGTAAAAACGGGTCTACGATCCTAAACTCGATATCGGGCGAAAAATCGTTCCGAGACGCGCCGAAAGAAGTGTCTTCTGTTCCAAAAACGTGGAAACTTTTTTCTTATTCGTGATTTTTGAAATTTTTCGGATCCCCCACCCCCAAGTCCCCCGGTCGAAATGCTTTATTTGCCCGTAACTTTCGACAGAAAAGACCCACCGGCAAAAACTTCATATGATATTAAAAGGCGTTCAAATACGCACAAACGGACCTGTCGTTTCTGGAAATCGGACATAAACTTCGGATTTCGGTCATTTCCGGCCTTCCAAAAACGTTTGTTTTTCGGTCCGCGGCGTTCGCGAAAAGGGGCCCGGGGCCGATACCGAACGTATTACAAAAGAACTTCTCGGAACGGACCGTTAGAGGTGTCGCTCGCCGAAATCGTACGAGCGGTTCTCTTCGCAGGAAGGGTTTCATGTCGTTTCGGGGCCCCCGTCTAGAGGGGCCCCCGTGGCCTCAGAGCTACGAAAAATTAGTACGAGACGCGGCTCAAAAGTTTATATCTGCCAGAATTTTTTCGCGACTCCCCTTTCATCCGTTAGAGCGTAGTAGGTTCTGATGTTTAGAGAAGGCCTCCGTCGTAGCCTCCGAGAGACTGCGGTCAAAAAAACATATTTTCGGGATCCACTTGACGAGACCTTCATAGAAATGGACGGATCGAGTCGATCTCTGCGGAAATATAGGAATTACGGGTGAAAAACGAAGAAAAAAAACGTTATTTCGAAGGGACCCGTGGGGCCCCGTTCGAGGCCAGAGCTCCGAAAATCGAATCGCGAGCCGGACTCGACATGAACCTTCCACGGGTTCGAATTCGCGGGGAAACTAGCGCCGGTTCGGCCGTGACGGGTGGTCCTCTCGATACGGGCCCTCCTTATCGAAAGGGCCCTCTCGGTAGGTGGAGCCCGAACGAAGATTGGTCCTGTAGTACTCGAGTAGCCCTTTCGAACGGCATATAGCATGTGCAGAAATTCCCGACGGTTTTTGAGTAGCGGAGAACCGAAATCGCCCCCCCCCTAAATCTTCACCCCCGGAAAAGAGACCCGGGAGCTTGAAATCGGGCAGGTGGGCCCGAAAACGGCCCAGCGCGAGATCCGTCGTGGCGATTTCGGAAAATTTAATTTTTTCCTAAAAAAACGGGATTCTTCGATAGCGGGGATCGCCGCGTCGCGAGCGACCCCGGGCGACGGAAAGGTGGGCCGACGAGTGGAATCCGACCTACGAGTGGAATCGGTTCTGAAAATAAAAAGTAAGGAAAGTCGGGCTGGACGGAGCATCGCCGAGTTGCAAGCGGCGACCATGGACGGCAGGCCCTCCGCCCCGTGGAACGCGATCGCTAAATAGGAGCCGCGCGAAAGTCGACGCAAGAACTTCGACCTCCTCCTTCGAGCGCACCTCCGGAGGGCACCGATGGACACCCTCTGTGGAACGGGGTGCCGAATTTCGAGTTCCCGTACCGAAATCGCCGCAACTGCTCGATGCAGGGGCGCGACCACTTGCGCTTTTTTCGACATTCGAAACTCGTCCCCGGACGGAGAATAATGAACCGGGACCCTGAATGTTTTTACACGGACGCGTCGATGGGACCTCTATGCGAATATCCGGTCGAAAAAATTAAATTCCGGTAAGTTCGCACCCCAGGAAAAAAGGCAAAAAACCGGAGAAACGGATTCAGGGAGCGCTGCGGTCGACTCTCTGATTCGAATTGGCACTCGTTCGACGCGGCTCGTTTCGGGCCGTCCGAACGTGTCCTTGTTTTTTGGAATATTCCGAAAAGTTTTTGAGATATTGTCGAAAAACTGTCTTTCACCACCCTGGCGAAGAAAAAAAACACCCTAATTTCGATATATTTCTGGCATCGCTCGCGGGATCTTCTCCAAAATCCAGATTCCGGTCGAACCCGAGGAGCGGAGCAGGAATTCGAAAACTCCAGTAAGTTTCCGAGCCCGGGACCGACGAATTCCCATTCGGGACCCATTTTTTCCGGGGCCTCTATGGCTTTGAAAATTAAAACGGCTTTGCGTCTCGACGGGGCCCGACCGTGGATTTTTTTTCGCGTGGAAATCGGCAAAGGTTATAGAGTTAGAGGGCCCAATTAGAAATCCGGGCCGGTCACTCGGGGGCTCGGGTTCAAGACCCGAACTGAAACGAATCCTTTTTCGTTATCCTCTTGCCAGGAGCTTCCGGAATACGTAATCTTTAAGAGAATCGGATCGTAAGTTTCGGAATTATTCAGGAGGAAATATTTTTCTGGTCCGGGAAATGAAGGAAAAAAACTTTATCCATGTTTCGGGAGATGTGCCTTACTGAAATCCGTCGACATTATGAGCGGCACGAGCGGGAAATACGGTGAACGAGTGCCACGCACACTTCCTATTCAAAAATATGCAAATTTTGAATTCAAACGACTTTTTACTGCATTTTCAGGACTTGGAAACTTTTTATTTTTATCAATTCGAGATTCTTAATTTCCAGCGTACGTGAGGTGATTTTCCTCTATTTTCTTACAGAAAAAAAAAACTTACTCTGCCCTCATTTAATTTTTTTATTAAATTTATTTATTTATTTATTGCGTGTGATAAAAAATGAATTTTTTGGAATTTCCTGTCCAAAATGACCATTTCTTCGGACACAACTATTGAACCAATGGACTCACGAACATAAACATTATATTATTAAAGAACTCGTTAATACGAGAAAAAATACGTATTGTTTTTTAATTTAGATCTTGTTAGAAACAAGATGTGTATTCAGTATGAAAGCAATTTTTGTTTTGTCTGTTCTTTGATTTTCCGCGTCGTCTGTGCAAATCCTCCCAACTGCAGCGTTTAGCAGAGAGCTGTAAATTACAACAAATAAATACAAATCATTGTTCCCTAATTATGCAGTACAAAAAAATGAGCAATTATTTTCTGTTTAATTCTATTTTAATATTTTCCACTTTTCTCGAAATTAATTATTAATTTTTGTATTACATTTATACAACCGAAAAATAAAATAATGAATAAGACCGATAATCATTGAGAATATCTCAACCAGTCTTAAAAAAAAAAATATTTGTAATAATTCCAGTTATATTCGTTGATGTGCCTTTTCGTGCTTTGGAAGTATATAAATTCCTTTTGGCAATGAAAAGTGATTTAAGAAAAGTACGCGGCATTTATGTTTCTTTTGAAGTGTACAAGAGGTCAATGATCTCTTTCGTTTCTTTCCTCTGAACGTGTTAGAAAAAGAGGAAAAGGTAATCAAAATACAGCGTTTAAATAAGATTGAAATGTTCTGTTTTTGAACTGTATTAGTTCAAGTACGAAAAATGACAATGTCCCTAATTGTGAG
>BMAO01026072.1:0-16774 GCA_019973975.1 Trichonephila clavata
TATTCACTTATACTTTATCTCTTAATAGTGAAGATCGTGTTAAAAATGGTGTTAAAAAACTGATGAAAGGTCGGCATGGGAGTACTCAAGGGAGATTAGATAGCTTTTTCACTGTTATTCCCAAATCTAACTCTAATTCAGTGAAAAGAAAGTGAGTGGAAATAATATTCAGTTTATTAAATAGGACCACTTAATTACATCTTAGTTTTATGCTTATGATTTAATTTAATGCATTAGTTTTTTTTTTTAGTGTCATTTATACTTTTCTTTAGAATTAGTTGAGGCTGTAATTTTTTTTAAAGTGTTTTAATATTTTACAATTTTGCATTTTTATATCTATTAATTCTCACTAAAAATGTCAAATTACTAGCTTTTAATATTTTAGTGTGCTTTGTTATTCACAAATAAAAAAATTAAATAAAAGTTAATGCTGATAATGTTGCAGTAATAATAATAACTGTTTTATGGATTCAATTTATTTTTAGTTTTCTCATTGAAATCATTTTTTATCATTTAAGTATCTTTTATTATTCTTTTGCAGTCTGAAGAAAATGGAACAGCTAAGAAAAAAGGCAAAGCAACTCGTGGAAAAGGATCGAGTAAAAGAGGAAAATAAATTACTGATAAAATTTCTTTTCAGCAAAATGCATTTATTAATTTCAACTATTTTTTCTGGGGAAAAGATTCTTTTATATGATTTTATGTAAGTTAATGTAATGTCTGACATTGTATTAAATATTTTAAGATAGCTTCCACTTTCCCTACTTTCTTTATTTTGTGTTTGTTTTGCATATTTAAATGTAAGTGTTGTATCCTTTATGTGAAATCCTGAGAATTCCTTTGGATAATAAATGTTTCATTGTGTGTTTTTAAGTGTCAGGATGTTTTGACTTTAAAGATATATATTTTTTAAACTTTATTTTTCAAATGTTATTAATTACTCTAGTGCAAAAACATAAAAAATTTAAATAGTTCTGTATTTTATATATATATTTCCCCTTTAAGTAATTTTTCAAAGCCTTTTTATAAGTGCCGATTAAGTAAAATGTGTTATCTGCATGGAACAAATTCCCTATAACTGAAATTTGATTCAACTAAAATTTATTTTGACTCCTTCCCCTTATTTGACAGAAGTATATATATGAATAAATACTGGCTTGTGTTTGTAGGCATATGTACATATTTCAATAAATTTTTTATATAAGACTTTTTATTTGCAATTGAATAAAACAAATTATGAGATAGGATTAATTTAAAATGCTATTCCAATGTGATTGTTTTTAATTGTTTAAGTTTGTAATCAAATGAAGATCACTGTGTATATAAGCTATGTTGAACCCCAAAACTTTTACTATTTTTCTTCACTATTACTGAGCACTTTGGTGTATAAAATCTACTTACTCTGAAACATAGATAATATCACTAAATTCGCTAAATGTGGCGAATGTTTTTACAATATATCGAGAATCAAATATTTTGGGTGAAACATCAGACCTTACAGAACTTTAATAAACTTTATGAAATAGTAATTGGTGTTTAAGCCTTTGGTGAAAGATTAGAGCTATCTATGTAGAATGATGACAACCATTGGATACTACTAGAATATTGAGTTTACTTCTAATGGCTCCAAAGAAAAGTGAGAAACACAATTACATTGTATTCTCTACTACTGTGCTTCTCTTTGTACCGCTCAAATTTTACCACCAATTTCTTGAATTAGTTTAATTCTTTATATATTTTTTGGTATTACTTATGTAAACCACCACTCAACCTTGGTAAGTATTTGTTGCTTTTAAATTATTTGATCTAATTTTTTTTCCGAAAACATGTTTTAATTCAGTTGTTTTACTTCTGTACCTTTGATATTTTCTGGAAATTACTCAATACATGTTTGTTTAAATCTTAATTACAATAATTTTTCTGTAAGAAACATAATATATGAGACAAACATACGTTTATAAGATATAAGTTAATGGACCTGAATGAATTATGGGTTCACAATCTAAATTTCTTCCCTTATTTAGATTTTCATGGACAAGGGTCCACCTGTCTAAGCATTCCCCAAAATAACTCCAGTACAAAGCACTAATTGGATTAAATGTTCAAATTATCTGTTTTTAGTTGTAATCTTTGATCAATCTAATATAATCTAAAACTTCAATGGCTCTAGTGAAATATGTATCATTAACAATGTAAGAATCTTAAAAGATTTTTTTTCAGAAGTTATGAACTAATGCATGCATTGGAAAAAAGCCTTTGTTAAAAATATGTGGTAAATGGAGCAAAAGTAAAAAGATTTACTCAAAGTTTTGTCTTAGAGATAAAAATGATTTAGTTGGATATTTCTTATTACTTTAAAACAATGCACAATCGCATTACTCAAAAAAAAAAAGAACATGGAAAGCCATACAATAGAAGTGAAACTTCTTTGGCGACGTTGGCCGTAAATGCAGGAATAGATGTAATTATATTAAAATGCTAACTCTAATCAAATAAATTCGAACTTCATTTTTTGTATGAAAATATTTTTATTCAATTTTCTACATCATCATTTTCCAAGAAAGACACAATCGGTGTGTGGTAAATAAAGTAGGATATAAAAATCCTCGATTGTAGTCAATCAAGAATATGTGAGAAAACTGCATCAATCGGGGTTCCGTATATTGTTTTTCCTTCTATAGATTCAGTATTCATTGTCAAATTCAGTGTCCGTTTCAAGAATTCAATGAGTGGCTTTGCCTCTTCTGAAGCAAAATTAACATTAAAGCCCTCCTGCTAAGATAATCGCCTTTTGATCATCATCGGATCCAATGATTGCAGCAGTCTCTGATGTGTACAGCACTAAAACTTTATGGATAAAGATGATAAAAGCTGCGACAGAACTACCTGGTGATATATAGACTTTGCCAGGAATTGCTGCCAGTTTTTTTTTTTTTCTTCTTTTACGAAACTCTTTTCCTCTTTTTGCATTTGTTCTAGGCTATCTGACCAGAATTTATTTTGTTTCAATGGAAATAAAAATTAATAATATAAACTTAATGCATCACTAACAGAAGTAACTGTTGTTTTACAAGACGCTATCTGTAGCGATTCTGGCGCAAACGTTTAATGTCGCCAATACCTAAGCGCCTTTCGTCCATAGCAGCAAGATATACTTTTGATGCACAATTCCCCCTTAGCAATTGTCCAACTTTTCACAGATATGACGCAAGTCACGTGGTGTACCCACCACCACTCTCTTTTCCTCCCGTTCGCTCTCTCCTCACCATTGCAAAGTTTCAGGAGGATGGGGGGAATCACTACTTCCGTTTGCTTTTTCACTGTTATGCAAAACCGGGTAAATTTTCCATTCACTCCCGTCCGCAAAGAAGTTTCACTTCAAAAATTAGGGGTGCAAGCAAAAAAAGTAAAGAAATTGTTGCACAATAGCTATACATGGGTATGAAGAGTAAAGATGTAACAAAGCTCATTACAGAAAAAAGAAGCAAAAATCACACTTGTCTGGGAACCTTAATTCTTTGGAATGGTATAAAGAATATGAAATGATGCTTCAGAAGCCAACAATTTGGTAGCCTGTAAATAATAAAAAAAATTATTGTTTAGAATTGATACACTATGTTTAATATGATGTGAAGTCCCTCCCTAACTGCTAAGATTGCTGCATACCTGTTTAGCATGGATGCGATGAGGTTATCGGTGAGACTTGGGGAATATTGTTCCACTTTTCAAGGAGTATAATCTCCACATCCAGAACAGTAAGCGAACGCTGTTATCTTGCGGATGCATCGTCTGAATTAGACCTAAACTTGTTGGATTCAGGTCAGGAAAACATGCTGGCCACTCCAAACGCTGTATTGTTTCAACTTCAAGAAAGTACTCCACTAGATGAGTTATGATTTCTGGCATTATCCTTCAGTAAAAGAAAGGAATCGCCAATGGCTGCAGCAGAAGAAACAACATGGGGTTCTCATTTGCATACCCTTAAGCCGTCAAATTGCCATTCTGTATGATATGCAAGTCAGTATGTCCTGTGCTGATACCCACTTGGTCTGTAATATGATTTTTTTTAAACAAATATTGAATTATTTCAAGTAACACTTTCTCGCTATACCAAAAAAAAGTCTAGCGTCATTTTTTAAACTGAATTGGGACGTCTGTAAACAGCATTTGACTCCAAACTCGATGTTCAGCAAACCACTTTCTTCAGGCCTCACAGTGTCTTGCTGTCAATGAACACACACCATTAGTCTACATCAGGGGTGGCCAACCTTTTTGGGAAGCGTGCCACAATCTGATAAAAAAAAATTAGGCGTGCCACTTCCAACTTTTCCACCAAACTAAAAAAATATGCAAAAGGAAAAAATGTTACTTATAGGCTAATTATAGGTTTTTTAGACCAAAAATGTACTTTTAAATGCAAGTTCTGTGGAGTGCAAATGAAAAACAAGATATCAATCATTGGCGTGGCCAAGTAATTTTAGCGCGTTTTTCACATGTTGTATTTTACAATAATGCAACTAATGAACTTTTTACTAACAGAAAGTAGTACTGTACCACTCCTTTTTTTTTGTGAAGATTTCCTCCAAAATGCAGGTAGATTTTTTTTAAAAACTTTTTGCAAACAATAAATTTACTAGGTAAAATTTGAGAAAATTTTGTTATAAACTAGCAAAATTTGGGAAAATTTAAATATGATTCGGCCCATCTAGGGCACAAATGCCGAAACCTCGAGGTTTATTGGTTGCTTATTGGCTGTGAAAAAAGTACGACAAAATATGGAATGAAGACGAAATTTGCGTCCTAATAGCGCTTTTGTTCCACTACGTGAAAAACGCGCTAAAAGTGGTATAACAAATAAGAGACAAAAGTAGAAACATATTTTATTGTTGATAAATTTTACAGAATGAATCAGTTAGCTAAGGTACAAAATAAAAATAAGTAACTTGAAACACTTAATTTTAAATGATTATTAAGTAGTCAGTACTTTCTTATAATGTGGCTTTTGAATTTGTAGTTTTTTTTAAACTAAATCATCTATATTTAGATTAGTTCGTGAAGATTCTAACAATATTAGGTGTTTTAGATGTATATCAGTTAATTTTGAGCAATATTTTGATTTAATTACGTTCATAACTGAAAACATTTTTTCACAAAGTTGATCCAGACCTATACAACATCTGACCGCCAAATCATGTAAATTTGGGAAATTTCTTGTTGGAACAAATTTTTAAAATTCGATGCAATTCGGATAATTTCCGGTTAAAATAATTTCCTTATATTAGTTTTTCAGACTATATGGTGCTGCAGGTAAATAATTTCAATTTGTACCTGAGGTGGGTAACAATTAATATCTTGAAGAAATCAAAAAACGATTAGTGAAAAGTTCAGTATTTTTTATCATCTTTAAAATCCTCAAACCTGGCACTGAACGAATCCTGCAAAATGGATATTAAATTTTTCAATCTGTCATAGTTCGGAACAATATTAACTTTGGCAGATAATTTCTGCGTGAATGGGAAAGGAGTTAATTTTTTCTCTCCAAAATCCAGACAAAAAAAAGCAAAAGTTTGTTCACAAAAGAAGGTATATATGACCAACTAGGGTAGGAAAAATACAATTTTCCCCCTCTAATCTTAAATTTAAATTGTTTAAATGTTCTATTATATGGGTAAGAAAAGCTAAATCCCACAGCCAATTTTCACTCCTGAGAAGCGAGCATTCACTGGGCAGTTGATCGTTTTCTTCCAGATATTCTAAAACACATTCCCTCAAAATCCCGCAAATGAACTTCCTTTGGAAAGCCAGCTCACACTGCAATGAAGGAGTAACTCGCCATTTTCTTCCGTTTCTTCGGGGAAAAGCGTACGAAATCTTCGTCAATTCAAACAAGAGCTCGTGTTTTGTTGATACAGCGCACCACGGGGTCAACAACGAAAGACAAGTTTAAGTCCTTGGCACTAAGAGCTTCTTGATGAATAATACAATGATACTTGAAAACCTTTCTTCCCAAATAAATTTTCAAGCAATGCAACAAAACCTTTTATCCTGCCAACCATGGAAGGCGCTCCATCTGTGCAAACACTGTCTAATTTTGTCCAATTACATTTCTAAGTTCCTTAAAAATGTCTTCACCTGTAATTAAAACTAGTAGGTGCAAATCAAGAAGTCCTCCCACAGTATCAAAATTATTTTTCGTGTAACGCACAAAGATGCTTAATTGCGCATTGTCTGATATTACAGCTTGCATCCAATGTTAATGAAAAATATTTGCTATTTTGAAGTCCAGAGACAATTTGCGCTACAACATCCTGGCTCATATCTATACGACGCATGACGGTATTTCTAGACAAAGCTATATTATTCACCATATTTTTGACATTAAGACCACCAACATTTTGGGCGAAAATTAAAAGGCTACTTTTTGTTATCTCCTCTCCGTCAGTATATGATTTTTACTTGCGGGCTAACAACAAAGAAAGTTCATAAGAAGCCTTCACTATGGTTTCCATTTCTCTTTTGGAACAAAGATCGCCTGCTAAAGATTTCTTTGTTTTATTGATGAATTCCGTTCGCAAATTTGATCCAACAGGATATTTGCTGTTGAAATCACTATGCAGTTGTTTGAAATGACGGTCCAATTTAAAATATTTGGAACTGCTATACAAATTCCATATATCAAACAAACAGGCTTGGAAGCATTTTGATGTGTAAACAAGTATTGTTCTTCGCAGACAACTTTAAAATCACGTGCTGCAATATCCTCTTCATAATTTCTTTCGGATATCAAAGGTTTACTAGTAGAAATATCGAAAATAAAAAAAAATTAAACAACTACGCTCAACGCTAAAATCGAAAAACATTTTCAGAACAGGAAAAAGCTAAACGTCTTGGTAAACAGAGTTTTAAATCAACTGAGTCTGACAGCTAGAAACAATTTGCCGATGTTACGCTACAAATTTTCTACGATCCGAATCCAGCATTTTGAATTGTCATGAATGCAAGTTCCCACTCCCTCTGCTTTATAAAGCGGCTACTTTGTGCAGATAGAATTACTTCTACCGTATCAACAATTGCTCTCCTAATATATTGCAGAATTACTTCTTGACATTATAGAAATCGTAAATAGTCAACACCTTCCAAAAAACCTTTTTATCTGAATCATGCTGACAGCCAATAGCTATAAACTTCAGCACTGCAAGGGGAAGCTGAAATTCGAATGGAAATCCGAGATGTTAAAAATTAACCGCCCCCGCGAAAGGGTGATTTTTGAGCATATTCGACCGACCGAGAGAGAGAGAATTTATTTCTTTTTAATCTCAAGTTACTCAACACTTTTCTCGGAACGTTACAATACTGTAGAATTGTAAGTTTTGGAGCATGATCTCATTTTTGGTGCTATACTGAAGAAAAGAAAAATCTTGCTTAACGCCTTTAAAATCTCACGCTGAAAAATTCTGTTTTTTACATATTCTCTTCATGACCATTTTCTATTGTAATTCAATTAATTTAGTAATATTTTCAAAAAATTTGTAAGTTTTCGTGTGCCATAGTTACAACTCCCGCGTGCCACAATGTGGCACGCGTGCCTTGGGTTGGCCACCCCTGGTCTACATACATACAAACTACCCACATGAAGTCCATTTCACATTGTTTGGTTTGAGACCTTTTGTCCTGTTGCCAAAAAAAAAATTCTTTTTATTTGTGTTGCAATGATGTTCTGTCTTGACGAGCTGTTTACATTATATATTGGTCATTATTTGCAGTGATAACCCGTGGACAACCTTGTTTTGGCTAACATTGTACATGCCCAGTTTCTTAGACAGGGCATATATGACAGTTGTCACCACTCAAACAGCATCCACTACAGTTCTTTGTGTTTGTCCAGATTCCAGTCTCCCAATAGTACTCCAAGTCATGGATTGCGGTAGATTACTTTGTTTTGAAGTTTTCCAGTCCCCTTTGTTACAACCCGCATGTGCAGAGGGCGCTAGTAGTCCTCTTTGTTTACATTTTTGTCAGTACGCATGTAACCAACCAAAGGAGCGGACGTACCAAACGTCGTTCAATAAACCATCATTATTTAAAGTATACAGTCCGCGCTCTCTTTGCTTGAGTAGATAAGTTATACATAACTCAAAGTCTGCTCATAACCAGTTCAATACATTATAGAACTACCACACCTTTTGTGGTCTTAATTAGAGCTATCGACCCCTACCACCCTTTTTTTAAAAAAAAAACAGCCAAAAGTTGAATTTCATCATTGAGACACTGAAAACAACAGCTTCTATGAAATCATGAATTCTGCACTTATTCCCTTGTTCTGGTTTTTGATTCACTATATGCTGTGATTTGCATATGAAGTTTTCTTTTTCTGTTTTCTTCTACATTTAGACTATGGATGTTTTATGTACTTATTGGAAGAAATATTTGCGTAATTTCATTCAATCCCTGTGCTTCCCTAATTTTTTTAAGCAGTGTAATTCACTCTCAACACGTTTGAAACTAAAGTCTACATTTAATAATTTTCTTTAATATATATTTACGATTGACAGAATTTTATAATGTTCCCAGTTAATTTCCAATAAAATGTGACTACCTCTGCATGGTAAATTTTTTACTGACTTCAATTGTGTAAATGTTCCTTTAAAAAGTTTTTTACTGTACAAAAAAAAAAAAAATTGTGGAAAAAAACCCCATTATAATATTTAGTTTATCTTAGCTTCAACTGTGATTTGATATAAATATTGACTGTGTGCCATTTGAGTGCTGGAGAATTTTCTTATATATATTTGCTAAAAGGCAGAAAAGCAATTATTTTTTTGGAAAATAATAATAAATAACTTTTTAAGTCATTACTACACTCTTCATTATCACTTCTCATATAATCATTTTCAGATGAATCAGGACTTGACATGGTTCTTTTTGTAATTATCAGTGTAACATTTGCTAAAAAAATGAAAATTTCTAATTCTTATAAAACACAATGAAGTTTTTTTACTACAAATAAATAAAACACTGTGGTAAGCCGTGGATGTGGGTATCAAAATGATTAAATTGTTTTGATATAATTTTGTTGTTTATAAACAATATTTTTAGTAAAAAATTCTTTGTCATAAATCGGATGATCATTTAAAAAAAATTAGTTAAAACATTATCTTTTTACATTGCTTGTTTTTTCTACCGTACTACAATCCACGCCTCTATTGCATTACTGCTTACCACTGTGTGTTTTATTTTAACTCTTATTATTAAAAAACCGCGATTGAATGAAATTAATAAAAACTGCAATTTATATGAATTTATCTTCTCTTAATTGATGCGAAAATTATACTAAGTAACAGCAACTTGATCTATCGTCTCCGCATTTTCGGTACAAAACAAGTGAAGCGCGATCGCGCTCTTCCGCATTTTTGGCCAGCGATAGCATTGACCGCACTCAAGCTGTTATTTTTTAATCCAGCAAAAGAGCATTCATAATCATAAAGACATTTTTTTTATGTTGACGAATATTTTGTGGTTCTAATTCAGTTAATCTCTTGCACATACATAGCATATAAAAATTCTCTAAAGAAATATAAACTGCTGTTTGTAAAAAATACAACACCATGAAGGAATCCTCAGAATTAAATGAAATGTAATGCTCAAACGACTTGTATTAGTACAAATAAATGAAATTTTCAAAGCAAATAATCAATATTAAGTCTCCGAAATCAGTATTTGGTGTAACCACCATGCGCTGCAATAAGTGCTGCTATACGACGTGGTATGGAATCAAACAGGTTTTTGAATGTCTGCTTGTGGAAGAGAATTCCATATTGCTTGTACGCGCAGCAAAAGTTCGTCTTTTGAAACTACAGGACGCGACGAAAATTAGATGTGGCTGGTGCCAGCAAAAATTGCTTATACCCAGAATCCCGGAAGATCGGGTGGAAAAACTGCAGGATGTGGATCACGAGCGAGACTCCGACCAACCACATCCCACACGGGCTCAATAGGCAACATATCCGGCGAATAAGCAGGAAGTTGCATGTGTTGAGCTGAACAGAAGTCTCAAACGGTCTTTGCAACATGTGGGCGTGCATTATCCTGCTGAAAGATAGCTCCAGGGATGCCTTGAAGGAAGGGAATGACTTCGGGCTGTAGCACTTCACGGACGTACCTGTTGTTATTGTGATTACCTTCACTTCGTAACCAGTTGGATCGTCCATGATACGAAATCGCACTGCAAACCATATCTCTGGGTGTTAGGCCACTATGTCGTTTGACAACGCTCTCTGGAATGCCGCGTTCACCGGCATAGCGTCTAACACGAATGCGACCATCATGGTCCCACAAATCGAAGCGTGATTCATCTGAAAAGACAAATTGGTGCCAAGCTTTGTGCTCATGAGCCCATCGCAGCCGTGAGGGGATCCTGTATAAAAGCACCCTTGCATGCAATCCACGATGCAGCAGACGTTGACGAAGCCGACATTAGTACACCTGTAGCAGTTGATGAAAGTGCTGCCAATTGCCTGGAGGAAGCTGTACGGTCATTCATCGCCTTGCGGAGCAGGTGTCGATCGTCGCGCTCTGACGTCACCTTCCGTCATCCACTGCCAATTTTTCGAGTTGTTCGATGCTCGTTGGGCCAGTGCTTCCAAACTCGCATCACTGTGAAACTGTTCCGCTGCACACGAGCTCCTATTGCACGATAGGAAAATTCTCCTTCTCGAAGGCTGATAATTCCCCCCCACCACCACCATCTCAGGTGTCGTCCTAGTCACTTGACCATTCTTCAAAATTACGAGGTACATCGCCCAAAGCCCTCGTGTAGCTGAACAGTGCGACGTTAATATTCACTCACTCACTCCATAGATGCAATACATTTTTCACACGAATTTTTTTATGCGTATTCGGGTTCCTAATCTATCGTGTAAAAACAGAATTTGGTGCATTGTAATTTTTTGCACATCGTAATCCAACTTACCATAATGATGATCAGTATAACATATTCCTGAATATATGTATGAAATTGAGAAGAAAAAACAATATATATTTAAAGTTTTTATAATTTAATCTAAGCCTTCGAATTAATTGCAATGAATTTAGTCTCTTGTGTGTATTCGGTAAAATTTTGAAATAAATAGGTGGTTTAAAACTTTGTACGAATAGCATTCTATACCGCATAATTCTTCTCTCAAGATTTTAATTTTATTTGCTGCTTTTGAATTAACATAAATATATATATATATATATATATAAATGTTGAAAACAACAACCACATCTTTTGGTGTTGTGATCAAAAACAAACTCATAATTACTGTATTTCGTACTTTTTAGAGTGAATTAAGCCATTAAAAATAGCCTTTAGATGTGAATTTTTTTTTAAATATTTTATTTTTTATATATATTTGGAAAACTGAGCTAGAAAGAATAAATTAATGAAAAATTAATAATAATGTAGTCTTAAAATAGTTTATATTATAGTTATTTATATTTACTTTAAAACTATATCTGTAATAATTAATTTTAATATTAAAACTTGCAGCAAAAAAATTTTGATATTATACAACAAATCAGTTGTGTATAAATAATTGAACAAATTTCAGAAAAGTATTTGATCATTTCGAAGAATATGAACAATGATCCTTCAGAAATTAAAGGAGAGTCTAGGCTAAAATTTTATTTAATTATCCGGAATAATAATAATAATAGATATAAAACATATCACATACGTTTTCGATATTAATAAATGGGAAACTTCTGAATTATTAATTTTGGAAATGAGCGGAAAAAATGATTAATTTGAAACATAAAATTCTATATATTTGCTAAAGTTCAATATTCTTTGTGGAACAATTAAGAATTTTCCTTAAAGAGAATGTTTTTTAAACGGTTCAATTTAACAGTGTCTCATAAAATAAGAATGAAGTTTTTTCATATAAGCATATTAAATTGAAGGAAATATAGAATGCTTGAATAGATATTCTGCATCAATTATTCTATGAAACCGTTACATGTATGATCCCTTTGTTGTAAGTGAGTGAGTTAATATTAACGTCGCACTGTTCAGCTACACGAGGGCTTTTGGCGACGGACCTCGTAATTTTGAACCAAGGTCAAGTGACGCGGACGACACCTGAGCTGGCACCCCTATCCTAGCTACCACACCAACGGGAGGACTTTTGAGCTCTCAACAAATTTAACGTGTATCGCTCCCCTACACGGTGGGTCTTCAGTGGTACTGGGATCGAACTCATGACCCACTAGCCATGATCCGATGCCTAGACCACTTGGCTACCGCGGCCGCTCCCTTTGTTGTAAACTTTTTCATAATCACAAATAACTAGTATACCTAGAACTGGTAAAAGAAATTAACTCGTAACTTGATACTTGTCTGTCATTATCATATTTAATTTATCTTATCTAAATGTCATTGCTTTACAATAAATCAATGAATAAATAAAATAAGTTAGTAAATACTCGTAAAATTTAATTTAACTGACTTAAACATATTTTACTTGATTTGAAGCTTTAAAAACTCGACTTACACCAATAACATTTTCAGAAAACATTTGACATTCCAGAAACACTCAATACGAAAAAAAAAAAAACAATGTTTGCTACGCGGAGTTTTTCCGAGAGCATTATCTTGCGTATGAATATTTCAATTAGGTTTCTCCTTGGCAATCAAACTTAAATTACAAAAGAGAATTTGACAGAGGAAAATTTTCAGCCCCTTTCAGTGAAATCCTCCTGCGTTGATTGCAATTTGTCTTCGAGTAAGACAATTTTCTAAACTGTTGAGGTAGCTTTGAAAAAAATTTCTAATCTTGTTAAGGGAATGAGTTTGATTAAGAACTGTTGTATCAAAGTTGAATCAAATTTAGCAAAAAGGTGTAGAATTCCCTTCACTCACTTATGAGAGTCTTTTAAAGAATGGATGGATCCAAAACTTTTTCGAAGACCGTCGTCCACATTAAAAGCCTGAGCCTACCACCATACACTATTATTACTCATTCCTTCAAAAGGCAGCAGTTTGTTGAGCCAATTTGTGCGGTTGTAAGTCATGTACATTTATTTGTTTCGGGTTTTTGTACGAGTATTTGACAACGTATGCTATGTACCCAGATGCGTAGCTAGTTATCCAAAAACCCTAGTGCAAAAAAAAAAAAAAAAAAAAAAAAAAATGAAAGTTTTATCTTGGATGGATTTTATGAAGTAAAAATACATGGATATTTTAAATACATAAAGATACAAATTTTATTTACTATCTTCTCTTTCTGCGTTGTTAACGCACCAGGTTTCTTTTTTAAATTTTTGTATCCATAATTTTAGTTTTATAGTTTATCCAATACAATTCGTATATGCTCGAGTACTTCCTGACTTTAAAAGGAAGCAGAAACGTAATGCTACGCTACAAAATACCATTGGGGAATCCGAAGCTATTTATTTGTTTATTTCGGAGGATCGGCTCATCCATCAGAGAAGCTACAAAATGATCCACCGAGATAGATAGGAAATGATACAAAAAATATGCTTGACAAGAAAATACACAATATAATTATAATTATTAAAAAAAAACACCTCTGCAAAAGAGTAAAGGAGGGGGGGGGGGACAAAATTACATCAGTATACTGCAGATAAGAGAAGATTGCGAAATAATGAAACAGGCAACTAGCTTATTACGAGAATTATGTTGTTATTAAATAATAAATGTGGGACGGCGTCTAGGGAAAGGTTCGATTTTAATGTTAAAATAAGCACGCAGAGTTAAAATAACTTAATTTATTAATAACACAACTAAAACATTTACTATTTACAAGGGTTTTAAATTATTCGAGATAGCACCATACTAATTCCGAAAATACGTACTCTTTCTCAAAACAACGGAGAGAGCGATTCCTCTGACCTGCCTTCGTTCAAGCTTTGGTGCAACTCTCAGTTTCTTCTTTCTGCCACCTTTATAAATACATGACCTCATCGTATCGCGCAGCTAAAACTCACGTGGTTTCGATTAGTGGTGCCATCTCTTACAATAAAAATCAAAAGAAGTAAAAGAAAACTTGCACTCCTTTCCTACATAAATTATAGTTTAAAAATACTAATAAACACCCTTTTATAGTTAATCGAAATAAGCTGTAATTTAAGCTTTTAGTCGTCAAATCTGGAAATGAGATCTGAAATTAGTCACCAAGTGCGGGATAAGATCTGAAAATGGAAAATCGTTAATTCTGAGATCCTGATCAGGGCAGTGGAGCAAAATTAGTAAATTATTGTATTATAATTGATCTTGGACAAGGAGCAAAATTTCGAATTAATCTGACTTTTTAAAGTGGATAAAAATTGAGTTCAAAGATTCCGTTACATACAAGTGAAGCTACAAAAGGGTGTTAAAATAGAATGTAACTAGGAAGGAATTGCTTCTTGTGTAGGTTTTCTTTAAGTTGTAATAATAAGTATGGTAATATTCTTTAGGGAACTTGAAGTTTATTTTCAAGTAACAGTGTATAAAAAAATTGAAAAAATTGAAAATAACATAAATTTTTCAATAAGTTAAGTTCGCAACACTCAACAAACAACGAAAAGAATTTAGGGGAATTCCTGCAAATTCAAAACAAATTTCAACATTATTATAGTTATGTTTTTTTTTTTGCAAACTTTTGTATTTATATCTTAAATTTGGGAGAAATTATCACAAATTTGGCTTGCTTGGTGGTCAGGGTCCGAGAGCCCCCCCCCCGAGCTTGAGGACTCCGGTGCACCTCACCACCTAGCCCACCACCTCTCTCCTACACCACTGTATGTACCGTCCACTTTTAAGGGTCATAGGTGAAGCCTAAATTTGTCTAAGGGCCTACATATGCGTAGGGGCCCAAGGCCTCAAGAAGACGTTCCTGACTGGAGAGCTATCTTTATTTATGCTAATTTTTATACCCATCATAATTTACTCTGTTATCCTTATTGATATTACATAGTAAAGATGGGGTTCATTTATAGATTTATTTCTAATCAATAAAGTGAATTATTTTTTTAGTTTAAAATCTCAAAGGAAGGTTTATTTCTTCATTAGGTATAATACTATTATATCCTCTGTTTTCTTACCTGATATTATCTTGATCATCTGGATTATGATTGGCGTAAATTTCACGCTATAAAATTGAGCAATTTATGGAATATTAAGGGTTGAAATCCGTGGTTATAATCATTAGTTTGTTTGCCGAGGACTATCTAAAACTGATAATGAGCTTAAAAGAATAAAGTTCCCTTATTAGTATTTTATCATATGGCAACAGTATTTACTGTTTTATTTTACTATTTTCATATTGTAAAACATGTCGTGAGAATAAATAATGGAGGTTGTTCAGAGGCGTAAAAATTTGCCTGTTCCTCGACAATGGTTTGTGGATAACAATGAAGATCATTCTAGAGTGATGCTGCGGAGGTATTTCTATCAGGTATTGCCAAATTGAATTTGAACGATTATATTTTATACCACACCCAATGTCTTACGCGATGATGTATTCTAATCGTGCTGTCTGTTCAAAAATTCGTATGTCTTAATTTATATCCAGCGTATGAAGTGCATAAATAATTTTTTAGTGAAATTTAGTCTTTCTTGCATGTTTAATTGTAGTTATTTCAAATAAATATAAATATTTGATTTCTGTTTCCCAAATCAATTGTAATTAGGACCACATTGTTTACAACATTTTAAATTACTAATGTGATCTAAATTTTTCTTATTACGTCAAAAGCAATGTCACCTTAGAAATATTATTGAGAGAAGTTAGTTAATTGATATAATTTGTATATTTAATATTTAGGAATGAGTTTAAAGTAGATTTGTAATCTTAATATTTGAGCATTGGGAGTTTTTATTTTTAACTTAAAAAACTAACAGGAATGGATCCTCTTGTTTTGAATCTTGTTTAACTTGTGTTATCTATGATGAGGAAGAATAAATTTTTATATGAAAAATTTAATTTGTTTTGTAGGAATGATGTAATGTTTTTGTTTATTTTTTTAAAAATTTTGTTTATTTTTTTATAGCTAAGACCTCAATTACTGATTTAGGAAAAATTTAATGATTAACTTATAATTTTTAAGTCAATTTAGTATTTTATGTGGCAAACATTTAATTTTTTTAATTATAGGTATAGTATGGTTTAGTATATGAGAAATGCCATGGCTCTAATAATTACATAATTTTTATAAAGCAATTAAAAACTTTTTGATTGTTAACTATATTGATTCAAAATGTTAAAAATGAAACCTCATCTTTTATTAGAAAATATTGGGGATATATTTATTAAACACATACTTTTTCTTGTTTATTTTGGTACATCTCTTGGTAAAAAATATTATTTGACAATAATTAAGTTAAAATAAAATTGGATTTTAAAAAGACAAATATTTATACCCCCCCCCAAATCCTGATTATTATTGTTTTTTTTTTGTATTGATTCGCCTTTTATTTTCTTAAAAATATATTTCTTTAATCTTAGAAAAGTGATTTGCAATCTGAAGGAATACTGTTTGCCTCCATAAAATAATGTTGCAGCTGTATCAATATCAAGTTACATTTATTTGACATTGAATTTATAATATTTTAATATTCATAGTAAATAAAAAATGAAGTGACCAACAAAATGAATTCTTAAAAAGTTACTTATGATACATAGTTATAACATATTGTGAGTTACATGGACAATTGTAGGTTAAACTGAGACAAAGAAAAAATTTTAAAATTGAAATTATTGTCTGGATTATTTAAAGTGCAAGGTGAACC